>CM029388.1:8224403-8481903 GCA_017165825.1 Hepsetus odoe | reverse complement strand
CTGCTCCCTGGGTGTAGGCATTGTAGGCCACAGCTACTGCTCCTGGTTTGTGTGTGTGTGTGTGTGTGTGTGTGTGTGAGAGAGAGTGTGTTCACTACCATGTCAGCTACATGCAGAACAAAAATTCACTGCTCACAGATCACTGTGTTAAACGTTTAGGGAACAAAAGAGATCCCTGTTGATGCTACAGCCATCTGTGCTTGGGTGTGTTAGCATTAACCTTCTACCTACATCCCTCAATGTGATTCTACAAAATGTCTGTTGTTGGCTGATGACACAGAATTTGAAAGTGAAAAAGTCAAAGTGACAACCCTTGTCATTGCGAGATCACAGCACTGCACACCATGAACCACAATGAAATTGGACTTCTGCATTTAACCCATGCACACTCAACACCGTGTAGCAGTGGGCAGCTATTGAAAGCGCCCGGGGAGCAGTGACAGTACCTCAAGGGTACCTCAGGGCAACCCAATGGAGAGGGAATCAAACCCACAATCGTCCGATGCGGGGTCAACTCCCTAACCACTAGCCCACCGCTGCCCCTAATTTGCAGTTACTCTTCCAAACATGCTGTCCAAGACTGTGTTTGCAGTAGTTTAAAATATGTGATGGCTGACTTCTTATGTCTAGCCTTTACCACGCTCTCCTTGGTAACAACATGTGACATGGAGGTCTCATTTAGGGAAAATTAGGGAGAAACCTGGAAGAAACCTTTTCAACATAATTTATTATCTAATCTATGTTCTCTACTCAAGAAATAGCTTATAATTGAATGCATAATAAAAGCTTATAAATCATTACCTTTCTGTCTAGTTAGTTAATCTGTGTTCTTAAAAAAAAATTTTCTGAGTATCTCTCCATGGTATACTGCCCAGAACCTCAGATACAGTCTGTGATTACACAGACCTGCTGTATGACTCACATAGCAGAGACTTTTGACTGCCACCACAGTGGATCAGCCTTATGACCTTATAAAAGGGCTCTCATTACTTCTGCAGCACAGAATAATATAGTAACATAGAAATTAAATATTTTATTGGAGAGTTTATAGTTATCATTTTTAAATAGCATGTGTAGCAGAGGGGGGGCTGATGCCTATCCCAGCTCTCACAAGGTGAAAGGCAGGGAAACACCCTGCACAGGGTACCAGTCCATCATAGGTCAGACACACATTTACATTTATGGCATTTAGCAGACACTCGTATCCAGAGCAATTTCCATGTCCTGATTACAGGGACAGTCCACCTGGAGCAATTCAGGATTAAGGGTTTTGCTCAGGAAACCAATGGTGGTGGTGCCAAAGGGGGGATTCAAACCTGTGACCACTTGGTCCACAAATCCATAGGCAGGTATCCTACCACTAGACCACTAGTTTAACATCTCCAGTCTACCTGACATGCATGTCCGTGGACGGTGGAAAGAAACCGGAGCACCAAGAGGAAAGGAAGTCCACATGGGGAGAACATGCAAACTCCATACAGAAAGTACAGACTGCCCCACCTGGGATTCAAACCCAGGACCTTCTCACTGTGAGGCGACAGCGCTACCCATTGGGCCACCATGCAACCCCGTTTTATAAACAAACAAATGAAATTTTAAAAAAAACAAAACAAAAAAGCAATTAAACATTTAAAATTAATGTTTAAAATGAAAAAAATAAAAACTAGTTAGATACCTAGGAATGCAGCAGGGCAATTCAGATTTTAGATGTGTAAAATCATTGCTTGCGTAAAATACAGAAAGATGGAGAACAAACACAGTTTTCAGTTTTTCTCTGAAACAAAGCCACCCCATGACCTGCAAGAAGTAATGAGGCAAATACCTCAGTCTGTTCAGAAAGTGTTCACTGAAACCCACTGAGTACAAATGACACATCAGCACCTGAGAGCGTGAGCCAGTCCTAGTTTGGGCTGCATTACCATAAATAGTTGCTGTTGCATGATCTAATTAACCTGCAGGCAAACTGAGCAAAACAGATCCCATCTCAGCCACACCACAGCTGAACAAGCTGAATATACTGTGTGTGTGTGTGTGTGTGTGTGTGTGTGTGTGTGTGTGTGTGTGTGTGTGTGTGTGTGTGTGCGTTACAAAGATTTGTAAAGGGAATGCAAAAAAAGTGTGTTTTCTACAGAGCATGGAAAAGATGCTTCTCAGCCTTCAGATTTCCCTGGTCGCCATGGAGATGGAGAGAAGGATGGAGGAAGAGAGAATGGACAGAGCGATGGAAGGAAAATGTGCGAGTTATGGTGATTAGGAGCAAATTTACATTGTGGTCAGAAAAAAGCAGGGCTGTTCTAATTAGAAAACTGTTATAAGAATAGTTTGCTGCCTTTACTACAACACAGATATTTAAATTATACAAAAAAAGTTATGTGTTAATTTGCTCACTAAAAACATCAGTCGTTCCAGCTCAAATTCAGGTATTTTTTTGCAGCATGAGATATTTGCTACATACCTTTGATTTTGTTCATTCTCTTTCATTTGTTGTTCATGGCTCAATACCAAGCAACATATTTCTGCTTAATTCTAACATTATCACAGCTTTCATTGTCCTTCTTCTTCGTCTTTTGGCTGCTCCCGATTAGGGGTCGCCACAGCAGATCATCCGTCTCCATTTCTTCCGGTTCTCTGCATCCTCCTCCAAACCAACCACCTTCATGTCCACCACATCCATAAACCTCCACTTTGGTCTTCCTCCTTTGCTCTTTCCTGGCAGCTGCATCTTCAACATCCTCCTCCCAATATCCTCCTCGTCTCTCCTCTGGACATGTCCAAACCAATGCAATCTTGCTTCTCTAACTTTGTCTCCAAAAGGTCTAACATAAAACCTAAACATTTAGTTACAAAATGCATGTTTGGAGTTAATAGCTCCAGAAATATGAATGTCACAATATAGTTGGCAGAAATTAATACAGATTTTACCACAGAGAAGAGAAATCTCAGTTTTTAATTGTTGCATACCCAGACATGAACCCATACACTAGCGGATACAGAGGTTTACACTATCACATAAACCTAGGAATAAAAACAAGGCTAATACAGAGTAGATGCATGAATAGAGAAATGAAATGAAGAGCTGAATTCTTCACACATGTCCAGAAGGTTCCCCTGAGCTCCATGCATGAGTTACTACACTGCTCTGCTCTCTGAAGAGTGTAGCACACACCCACACATTCACTCACTCCCTCCCTCACACACACACACGCACACACGCACACACACATACACACACACACACACACACACACGCACACGCACACACACACTCCATAAGCACATGTACACATTGACACGCTGCTCTGTGAGGAATTGTCTCAGTGCCCAGGAGAACCATTAGCAGCATGAGGCATGGCAGATGCCTCTGTTCTGCATGACTAATGCAGCCTGCAAAAATCACACACACAAACACACACACACACACACACGCACACACTCCTCACTCTTTCATAATGAGCATGATCAACTATCATGATACAAACTATCAAAAGCTTAAGCTTACTAAAAGGTGTGTTGCTTTATCAATCCAGGTGTGAACAAACTTTATTGCAAATTTTATGTCTGTTGGAAGGCAAAAAAGAAAAATCAGCATATAAAGAAAGGAGACTTTATCCCTTAAATTATGATTTTGTTAACATGCATTGTATTCCACTACATTACATTGTGTTACTACAGTTTTTTGTCTATTACTGTTTTTAGCAATGGCCTACTCTTTAAATAAACATTTCTCTGAGTGTCTCAGTGTCTCTGAGTCATTCGGGGACAATGTGCAATTCACTTGCCTCCGTTCTCACTAACAACCACAACATACTATCAACCTCTCACCACCCACTGATACCACTAACCGACTGATATATACAAATAGCCACTCACTATTTACTGCTAACCACCCACTGTCTACCCATAACCACCCACTGTCTATCACTAACCATCCACTGTCTACCCATAACCGCCCACTGTCTATCACTAACCATCCACTGTCTACCCATAACCACCCACTGTCTATCACTAACCACCCACTCTCTACCCATAACCACACACTGTCAGTCACTAACCACCCACTCTCTACCCATAACCACACACTGTCTATCATTAACCACATACTGTCTGCCTCTAACCACCTTATGTCCACCACTGACCACTCTTTGTCTTCCAACCACCAGCTGTCTACTACTAAACCTTAGCTATTTGTGGCTTCTAAACTAAATTCTCAAAGACAATAAGTGAAAGTTTTTATTAGTCATTGGAAACACCACAGCACACAGTGATCCACAACAAAATGCTTTCTCTGCATTTCATCCATACACACAGTTTAGCAAGGGGAATGGTACATCCATAAATGTGGTGCCCAGGAACAGTGTTGGGGATGGTACCTTAACTTCCTTAAGTAGTACCTTAAAGGTGCTTCAGGTTAACCTACTGGTCGGGGACTCGAACCCATAATTGATTATGAGGCCTAGTCCCTAACCTTTAGGCTAATGATGCCCCATGGTTACAGTAAATTTACCAATTCAAAAATATCAGGAAAAGCATAAAGACCTCTCTGTTAGAAAAGAATGAGACACCACACAGTTGCAGTAAGAGATTTGTTATGTCACAAAGTCCGCTCTATGGGAAGACTGACTCCATTTGCAACTGACTCCATTTGGACTGGCTCACTCCAGCTCCAGTCTGGATCCTCCCTTTCTGCTCCTTTTCAATCAGTGCAGATACTTTCTAGACGTATTAACTCTTGTATATATACTCTGGATGTGAAGTCGCAGTGTTGTTGATCTCAGTTCTTTTTTAGCTGTATCTGTTTTTGACCCTTGTTCTGTTTTTCTGATTTATATAACATGGATCTCATCTGCATGCGTCTGCCTGCCTGTGTTTTGACCCCTGCTGCCCATAATGACAATGAGTATTGGATTGCTCCTTAGAAGAATATTTTGCATATAAAATATTCCTTCCAGCCCTCTTTGTTAAATTTAATGTTTCAATTTAGGTTTCTGGAAATGTTAAAATTCATGAGAAGGCTGTGCATAACTTAAAAGAATCCTAAGGCTCTGTTTTCCCACCACAAATTTTTAAGACATATTTCAATGCCTAGAAAAGGATCTTCTGCAATGTCTACAGAAAAATAAAATTGAAGTGAAAGTAAAGATTTTCTGATTTGGGGTTGTATTTTGAAATATTAAAATGATCCGCGTTTCATTTCATTCGTTAAAGTCATCCTGTGGTTAAGTGGTAAACAGAGGATATATTTTCTTCAGCCTGGCAGTCGGCTTCCTGGACCATTTGTCTGAATAACCTTTAAAGTGCAAGTCACACACACACACTCATACACACACAGACACACACACACGCACACGCACACACACACAGACACGCACACACAAACACACACACACACACACACACATGCATACACACACACACATGCACACACACACACACATGCATGCAAACCTTCACACACACACACATACACACCACAATATATTATGGTGTGTCTGCAGCCTGTAGTAATGATGGTGTAGGTGTTTTCATTGCTGGCCACACACACATAGACACAAACACATTGATAAACACAAGAAAAAAATATGTTTGGCCTCTAGCGATTTATTCACACTCTGAAGGTTGTTCTGTTTAGAGCTCAAAATGTACAGATGTAATAACATGGAGTGATAAACACCAGACATGTTTTAATCAGTCAGTTTCAGCTGCTTGTCCCAAACAGGGTTGCGGGGGAGTGCTGGAGTCCAACCCAGCACACACAGGGCATAGGGCAGGGGACACACCCTGGACAGGTCGCCAGCCCATCGCAGGGAGGAGCGAGACAGGGACGGCCCCTTGCTCAAGGGTACCTCAGGGCAACCTACTGAGAAGGGGTTCAAACCCCCGATCCTCCGATCATGCGGCCAACGCCCTAACCACTAGGCCACCACCACCCCTACATGTTTTAATGTATCTGTAAATTTAAAAACTGATCTGTTCAGAAACCAAAACATGCATCTTAATCTAATATCACATCTTTCAATATTAGTGTTGAAATTCATTATTATAGGATTAGTTTTTTTCCTGCTACTTCTTCTTTTGCCCAAAACTGCCTTTCAGCTTCGGCAGTGACATTAAACTCTCTGTTTATTTGCCTGTGTGTAAGAAAGGCCTTATGACCTTCAAATTCTCCGGCAAGTCTCCGGCATGATCTGTAAATACCTGAGGGGGGGGGGGCGGTCTTGTGGAACAACATTAGTGCAAGAACATCTAGAAAAGCTTTTTAAGGTCAACAGACAACAGTCGATTAATAGGCAGATTTCACTGAGGTAAGATCTTCCTCATGTCTTTTGGCTGGAAGCTGGAAAAGATAACAGATATCCTCTCATCCCCAAGAACCAATTTAAAGTTGTTTGAGTAAGAAAAAAAGTGCGATTTCCCAATTTCTGCTTGTGAGTTCATGAAAAATTAAGACATCTTTTTCTAAGAATTGTGGGTGCACATGCCTATCATTTCCTTTAAACAACAAGAACCAACCCTTTAGCAAGTACTTGTTAAGTTATGGCTTGGAGGATGGCCCTAATAAGGGTGCTTGTAGCAAAGCCAACAACGGAGAAGAGCAGGATGGAGGCAACAGATATTGAAGGGCATAGGGTGGAAAATCACATCAAATTTCTTGTTATCGGTGTCTGAAGTCTTTTGCTGATTATATGCATCCCAAATTTGACATCGAGCTGAGTCAGGCAGCATTTGGATAACTGTTTGCTTACAAATGAAGTCAAATATAAACCCAATGCTGACAAAAGTTGGAAAGCTGTGGCCTGGGGCAGCGGTGGCCTAGTGGTTAGTGCGTTAGCTGCATGAGCGGAGGATCAGGGGTTTGAACCCCTTCCCAATCGGTTGCCCTGAGGTACCCTTGAGCAAGGTGCTTTCCCTGTCACTGCTCCCTGGGTGCTTTCAATGTTCAAATGGTGTTTGAGTGTGCATGGGTTAAATGCAGAGGTTGGGGCAGTGGTGGCCTAGTGGTTAGGGAGTTGCCCCTGCATCTGAAGATTGTGGGTTTGATTCCCTTAGGTAGGTTGCCCTGAGGTACCCTTGAGCAAGGTACTGTCACTGCTCCCTGGGTACTTTCAATAGCTGCCCAATGCTGCATGGGTTAAATGCAGAGGTCCAAGTTCATTGTGGTTCACTGTCTGCTGTGCAGTGACATGAGTTGTCACTTTCACTTTTTCACTTTAAAAGCTTTGCAAGAACAAGTTACTGAAACAGAGTGATGACTGAGATGATTGCAGACAATTGAAGACAATTAGATCATGGCAAAGCTAGAAGCTGCAAAGGGGAAAAAAATCTTTGGCAAGGAATCTGTCAGTGTGCAAGGCTGAGACAGACAGAAGAAAGGTTCCTCAGCTGATGGTCTAACACCAAAAGAGTCTGCAAGCCGAATAACACCCAGAAGGTGTGGCTACTTTTCAGGTGTCCTTTTCCCGTTTCCCCATGTTTCTTCACATCATCACATTTTCCTACTACTCCACTGCTCCCTCCATTAAGCCCTCCTCCTAGCACGGCACCTCCAGCAAACAGGCTATATCTGGATCTCAAGGAAATGGAGCAGAAACAGAACCCATTACTGAAGGAAGAACTAAAAAGAGAAATGGTGCTATTCTTGTGACGTCTGAAATTGTAATTCAATCAACAACACACTCAGGAGTGCCCCAGTATACACACTAGTGGCCATTCAAGGCAAAATAACTGAGACCATGATATCCGGTAGTGGGGCAGCAGTGGTAAAGAACAACATCATTGATTCAACAACCAGTGACCAGATGTCTTTCTTACATGAGGGAGTTTAAGTTATACTAGCTCCTTTAAAGAAAAAGAGTCAAAACCAAGAAAGCTGGAACAAACATCAGTTGTGCCAGTTCATGTGCCTGAAGATCCAGAAAAGACTGAGAAATGGACCAAGGAACTTTCTCATCCAAAAGAAAAGTAGCTGTAAAAAAAGGTCTGAAATGTCACGGCTACAAGCAACTAATTAAGACTGTTCAAATCCCAGAAGCACGATACTGACCTTGAAAATGGATGGAAAGTCATCAAGGATTGGCTCGAAAACTTTCACAAAAAATATGGATTGGTCAAAGATCTCTGATTGTTGTCGACAAACCAAAGGAACAAGTGCATGAGTTTGTAGATGGATTTAAACATAATCATCAGGAATTCACAGCTTCAGCTGCAGTCTGACGTTACTGAAGACAGTTATGAAACATCCATTTATGGCCCAATTAAAGCCTAATTTTTAGATGTTTTTGCATGAGAATGCACTCCAGCTCCTGCTGTGACATGAAACTGTGTATTTGTCTGTGTGACTTGACCAAATTTAAATCCTGTAAACACCCAATGGAGGGAGGCCTCTCTCGCCCATCTCGCTGACAGGGCACAAAGAGAAAAAGAGATTCAGCATTTTTCTCTTTTCCTATCTCAATACACTTTGATGAGTACCTGCATCATTACTGACTCTTAAAAGAACCTGGTATTTTACCAGCAAAATCCTTCATTCTTCAAGTTCACCCACACACAGCTAAAGATTTGGAATCTGCACATCTACGTTTGTGAGTAAGAGCGGCCACTGAGCAACTATTGACTGATTCTGTTCATGCAAGGAGAATGTCACTCACTTTCTAAACATCAAGCTCCCTGTTGTCAGCTACTCGATCTCCTGACACATAACCACCAATCTACACACACACACACACACACACACACACCCACACACACATACAAACACATTGACACGCACACTTATTTTAACATAAATATTACTTTTTATCCTTCTCAATGTCTTATTTTACTTTAAATCTCCCTTTTTATTTTTCATTCTTGATTTTATTACTGTTTTTATTGAATGCGTGTGTGCATGTGTGTACTCTGGAAAGTACATGGAATGATGTATTTGTTTTCCAAAAAACAGCTAAAATAAACCTGCCTGTGGATTCAGGTAAAATGTCATGATTTTATGATTTTTTATACATTATATTAAATAAGACTTATTTTATATAAGTGGTTTTGAACCAAATTCTGATGGTTTAACTCACACACCTGCTTTGTAGTTATATGTTTGAGTATGTGCCCTTTAAATGCTAAAACACATCGACCACGAAGAGAATATGTGGCCTTTAATTAAGGTGAAAGTAAGGACTGGAATATTAATGAGAAAGTCTCTCCACCTCTTCCAGTCCATCTCTCTTTCTGTCTCTATCTCTTTTTCATTAATGCATGCACCCTCTACACACACAAAACACACATTCACCCCCACGCTCATCACATCTCATATTTCTGTCACATCTCAGCCCATCATTAAACTCTTGAAGCTGCATTCTGGGCAACTTCTGAGTAATTAAGAAATTAATAACAGGTAATAAGATAAGAGCAGTTATACAATTATAACTTTAAGCTTATTTTTAAGATGCTTTTGAAATGTTACTGCTATTGTTGTTCAAACCATTATTCATCTGGCAATGGCTCTGAAAAGGAAATGACCTGGATGGGATTTTCTGAAATACCAAGCCTAATTACTGATACCCAGCTGTATATAAAAACATTGCAACGTAACTATGACCTGAAAATTAAATAAGTTGTACATACCATTGACCTGTAGTTCACTTTAACAATGATGTACCTTATCATATGTTGCTGGACCATATTGTGCGTTCTCTCAACAGGAAACCGGCTTTAAGTTCAAATTGCAATGGTTTCAGCACATAAGCACAAACAAATCTCTTGATTGTTTTCAATTTTGGTGACTCAGAAACTATTTTTATTATAAGGTGGTCTCTCTCATAAGCCTTCCACCCCTCACCACGTCTGTTTCTCATGAAAGTGATGATTTTTGTATTGTTCATAAGTAACAAGAAACTACAACAGAACAAGCTTTAACCTTAAATGTCCAAAAAGGCCCAATACATCACTCAAAAACTAGTTATTGAGTTAGATCAGTGTACGTATTAACCATGAGCGGAAGGGGATGTGTGAGAGATAAAAAAGGAATAAGAAAGAAGGAAGGAAAACAAGAGAAGAAAGCAAGTAAGCAAGAGTGTGAAAGAGATTGAGAAAGAGGACAAGAGAGAGAAGCACAGAGAGAGAGAAATAAAGAGGGGGGGAGATACAGAAAGAGAGAAAGACAGAAAGGGATTTGAGAATCTCAGCTCAGAAACAACGAGAAAGAAAGAAAGAAAGAAAGATAGAAAGAAAGAAAGAAAGAAAGAAAGAACTAAGTGGTCCCAGCAGGACGAGTGTGAGAGGACATTGTTCGGTATGTTACCTGCAGAGAAGTCGTCCCAGCGACCGGCTAGCTTGAGGACACGGGTGCTAAAGAAACTGCTTTACTGCACTGGAGACATGGGGCACTTCCACACACACATGCAGGGTGAGAGTCCACAATCCCACCATACACTCATTACACACACCGGCTGAAGTTATAAAGTGATAGTTCAGCTAAAGGTTCAGTAATAAATGATACAGTTTCCTCCGTCAGTCTACATGTTTTCAAATCATTTTCATTACACTGAGACCGTTAGCAATAAAATACAAAAGCATGAACAAAATTCATGCTTAAAGATTTCTGCTGCTCAGCATACCTTTTTACATTTTTACAGAAACCAGATGAGCAAGCTTTCTTTACGTTTTTTAGAATTTTCTTTTAGTTTTGAGGAAACACTCATGATGATGGCTGGTAAAGTGTTTCAAATGGATAAGCTTCACTGGTCTAGTGCAAAATATTCAAGAAGAAATTAAGACTCTAAACATTTATAACTTAATTTTCTTTTCATTTTTGGCCTGACAATTGTTTCATTTTCCTCTGTCTGCTTTCTTGTATCAGGAGAAAAAAATTTGCAAAGACTGTCTGCCCTTCAGTTTACATTAGTGCCTACAAGCTTAGACCATGAGAATGTAGTTGCATAATTTAACACAAACACACACACACACACACACACACACACATTGTGCAGTCAGAAGGAAAGAGGCTATACCAGAGAACATCTTGGAAAGGCTCTGCAAACCTGCAAACACTTGGTGTAAAAAAGGCAAGAATTTACATTTACAAAATATAGGCACCATTTGAATATAATACATAGTATACAAATATATATATATATATATATATATATATATATATATATATATATATATATATATATATATATATATGTACTACTATGCACAAAAGAGTTTTGAGCAGGTGTGGAAAAATGCTACAAACAAAGAATGCTAAGAAATAATATTGATTTATTTTTCAATTTAAATGCCAGTGAGTGAAGCAAGAAAATCTAAATCAAATCAATATTTGGTGTTTCTCTACCTTCAAACCAGCATCCAGTTTCTTCTGGCCCCACAGAGCCTGATCTCAGCATCATCAGTGTGTCTGGATTATCATGAGAGAGACAGAAGGATGTGTGAGGGGCCCTACATCACGAAAGATCTGGTTAGTTCTCAAGATGTTTTGGAACAACCTACCAGCCGAGATTCCTTCAAATACTGTGTTACAAGTGTACCTAAGATTTGATGCTGTTTGAGAAAGGCAAAGGATGGTCACACCAATGTTAATTGAATTTCTCTTTTTGTTCATTTCTGCATTTTGTTGATTGATGAAAATAAATGATTAACACTTCCATTTCTGAAAGCATTCTTTGTTTACAGCATTTTTTCCACACCTGTCTAAAACTTTTGCACAGTGCTATATATATATATATATATATATATATAACTATATACATATATATATATATATATATATATATATATATATATGTATATATCATATCTGGTATCTGGGTCATATCTGGCACAAAGATGATATCATCATATCATCACGTATCATCACTGGGCGTATCATCACTGCTGGTTGCGTCCACTATTTGAACTCTTTGTTCCTCCAACAGTTCCTGAGCTTCTGAACTGAAACTAGGACCACTGGAAGAAGATGGCCTGGTTTCTTACTCTGATTTTCTCAATTTCAGACAAAGCGTTTCCTGTGCAGATGCTGGAGTGGAGTTTTCGAGGTGTGTCTGGAGTGATTATGGTGGATAACCCTTTGGGTGAACACTACAGTTCTTGCTGCCCTGATTCTCTTTATTTTTCTTAAATATTGGGTAGTTTGGGACAGCTCCTCAGCTCATGATCACTGCCGTGGAAGTATCGACCACAAACAGTAGAAAAAATGTATGCTAAGCCCAGTCTAGTTCATGTTTCAGGCGTATGACAATATCACAGTCAAATTGTGCAGAACACTTTTCAGTGTTATAATAAAGCCGCATTGCAATCGCTCACAATTTCTGCCATTTAGAAACACCTAGCCTGTACACCACTCACTGCCCAGTCTATGAGCTCCAGCTATCCCATGTTATAGCTCCACTAAAAGGCACTCAATTGCTGACTTTCTGTTGACATGATGATTTGACACCCCATTTCTGCTGGCAAGTTTTTGATCAAAGAGTACATTGCTGATTAGATATAACTTGGGGGGTGGACTATTTTTGGAACTGCAGTGACACAGTAGAGTGTGTGGTGCTGATATCAGATACAGCAGAACCGTTGATTTGTACCCACCACTGCCCTATGGGTGCAGGTGCTCTTCCATGCATACAAATATTGGCAAAATAAGCTCTCTGCTCAGAAAAGAATCACTGACGTTGGAGCAGGTTTCACAAGTCTGTTTGAAAGAGCTGGTGTTCCTGCAAGTTGCGATGGTGAGATCAGTGACCCTAGGCTAAAAGTTGACCAGCAAATTGTATATGAACAGACAGGATAACTGTATAACAGCTATGATGTTTACAATTCCAAAATCAACAAAATCTTCATGTGTCCATGTATGTTTGCATCACAAAACGAGAATTGTGAGATGTATGGATATAATGGTTGGTGGCCTTGCTGATAGGAGTGTTCAGTGCAACATGAGGCTGGAACTGGTGGCTATTATTTCCTGTGTCTGTTGCTTCAGCTACAACGTAAATCACACACACACACACACACACACACAGACACACACACACACACACACACACACACACACACACACACACAAAGCCTGCCCTAAGCTTACTTGTCCTGTTTCTCTCATTACATTTATCAGTGGTTTTGTAGCTTCTATTCACGGATCAGATGGGATCACCTGTGAGTGTGTTCCCCTTCAACATTGTTTTGCTGCTGTATCTGGCCTGCACTGGCACAAATAACCCCTATTACCCCAACCACCCTGCCCTGCCACTGGGGGCACCCCTGGACACCAACAACACACAGCTCAACATACAGCAGGTGGGTAAGACTAATGTAACCTGCATTTGTTTGGAAGGATCTTACTGCTATCTCCCTGACACCCCCATTTACTACCTGACGCACCCCACTTCAGGACCTCCATCAGAGACAATGATCTGAATTAGTACAAGATTGACTCCTGTGAAGATCTAGAAGAAGCAAAACCATGAACCACAACAGCTATCAATCTAACTTCTTAAAACAAACATTTTATCCACATAATCAGACTATATAAGCAGAATAATTAGGATAAATAAGCAGAATTTTCTTCAAAGTGGGTGTGTCATTTAGTAGACATGTTGGTACTGTGCATCCACAGTAAGATCTACTGGAATTTCTGAAAGTGAAAGTGACTGTTCTCATCATTGCAAGTACACAGCACAGTACAATGAAATTACACCTCTGCATTTTACTCATACACTCGCAGCAGGGGGCAGCTATTGAAAGTGCACAGAGAGCAGTAATGGGGACAGTACCTTGCTGAAGGGTACCTAAGGGGAACCTACTGGTCTGGGATTTGAACCTATGATCTTCTTACCTAAGACGCTCACCTGTGCCATATAGCCATACGCTGCCTCTCTTTCTTTGGATACTTTCAGAAGCTCCACCTGGCTTTTTGTGCTCATCAGCATAGAGTCATGAAATGAACATGATTCATTCAAGAGACATAACACCTCCATAATCGGTGAACCTTGTAACACAGTTAGACAAGTCAACGGTCGATGGAAAAACATGACAACAGCCACTTCTGCTGTCTGCTCCAGCCATGTTCTCCTCAGTAGCATGCTCTTATTAACAGTAATGTTATTTGTTAGTCTTGCTTTGTAAAATCAGAAGCGTTCAAAGAAGACATTCTTGCAACAGCAGGGGATGTTTCGGCTCTGACTTTGCCTCAAGTGGAAATTTAATTATATATTTTTCATCCTGAAATATTTACCAAATGCAACTCTGTCTCTCCATGTCCTGCTCACTGCTTCTTGTCCTTTCAAGAAATTTTGCAGCTCTGAGTGCACGTGTGAGAGAGAACTTATTCATATTTTATACCTTTCCTGCATGCTTTTTACTCAGTGGCTGCTCTCATAGCAGCGCTATCTAAATCTGCAGACTGATCACTGGGGAATCAGCCACGCTGGGTACTGTTATTTGTGAGTAACAGAGCTGTGAGTTGTGTGCGGCATCAAGCTTTTACAGAAACCCTTTTGGTGAACATTAAGTACTTCTGTATCTTCTTTGGAAACTAACATTTTATTGTTTCACATACCATTTCTATCCCTCATCATTGAATAATAATACAGCCAGCTCAAAGTGTTTTTCCGTAATGGAAATTTCACACACTACCATTATGCAGAAAATGGATTAGAAATAGAGCAGAAAAAAAATGCTACCATGAGAATCAAGACTTCAAAACAGTACTCAAACACCAACAGTCATTTTCTCTCATGAGGATCTTTTACATCTTTTACTTTTTAGTCTGTTCACTGCAACATAGAACAGCATACAGAAACTCTTCTGCATGACTGCAGTGGCCAACCATGTGGCCTTATGTATGCTGTCAATGGAACAAATTTCATGAGAAAAACTAGGAGTGAAATATGGAATAGGCTAAATTCTCCTATTAAAAGGGTCTATTTACACAAGCATGCCTTAAGCAGCCAAGCTGCTCCATGCCCCAAGATTTGTACTTACTGCAGTTCGCCTGTCACGAGACGCTCAAACCTAAATATCTGCAGCTTCTCTGCATCAGATTACATCGGCAAATCTCCATGGAGGCAAACAGCTAAGTGAAATAGGACACAGAAGTGTGAAAAGAAAGGAAAGAAAGCTGAGGTACAGACAGAGCAAGAGAGAAGCCATAACTTTAGTAAATTCATCTCTTTAAACGGTCTGTGTAATGAACAGCCTGTTGGTGTGTTAATGTCAAATGTGTCAAAACATTAGGAGCTGTACCAGCTCTGTGTTTTGTCCTCAGTGCTGCAATTAATTCAAACTGACATGCTGAAATGAAATGGACAGACAAATATGTTACAGAAGCACTATTCCACACTGTAGTGTTTAGAAATTAGGACCGATCAGAGAATCATGGGTTTTGAATTCCCAGATCAGTAAGTTGAGCTGAGAGAGGAGCAAAAACCATCCACATCACTGTGTCTCCTGAATTTTGATTGTGCTCTCTCTGCACACACTGTGATATGCTGAGTGAAAAGCAGAGGTTGCATTCTGCGTTGTCATTCACTGTGTGCTGTGCTAGGTTTCACAATGACTAATAGTTATATAATGTGCTTATTTTAGCTCCAAATCAGATAAGTATGTGATCTGCAAATAATAAAATTAACAAACATTAATTCTCAGCTTTGCTTTGAGTTGTATTTTGTTAAGTATGAACCAATTTTACATTGCAAAATGGTCATTCTCTAGAGACAGAGTCAGGACTGGCAGGCCAGCATTTCAATATTTCATATACACTGTGGAGCAGTGGTAGCCTAGAGCCTCAACCCCATTCCATCACAGATCCTAGATTTTTAGACTTCATATTCTAATTTTCATAAACATTTGTTGACAAAATGTAGAACCTCTGCTCTGCTTTGGACACTCTAAGACCAGCTTTTAGTAAATACTGTTTTTGTATCAAATCATAGTTGCAATCACCTCACTCCCATCATCTGTTTGAAATTGCATATTAGTTTTAATACTAAATCATGGAAATGTCCTTCATTACTTTCCACGTGAAATAAGTTAGTTATGATTAGATGGCTGATTGTATAACGTTTGCTATTTATATTGCCAAAGTCTTTGAAGTGCTTCAGTGCTGATTGGGAAAATGAAGCACAATGTCTTTCCCACTATTTCTTCTACTTCTGCAGAATTGTGAGTGTGGGCATTAGGGCAGATTTGTACCTGTGATGCTCTGGGACCTACACTGCTCATTTTGGGGGCTGTGATGTTGTTCTCTCCTGTGGTGGCTTCCTTCTGCCTTGCTGGAAGCTCTGGAATGTCGCTTTTACTAGCAGGTGAGAATTCCACTGTGTGCTATAAAAATAAGACACATGTAAGTCTTAAGGTCATAAGCTACATAGTAGTTCACTGCCACACAGTAGTGATCAAAAAGCACCCATGAATTTAATACATTCAGAATGTACTCTTTTCAGTTGTGTTTCTGAGCCTGAAGAGGATGTTGTTTAGAGTTTGTTCATGAGAGTTACGCAGACATGCAGAACCATTTAAAACATTTCATTCATCTGCAATAATGTCTTTTATTTCTGTGTGAGAAAACTCAAGCATGTATTACAGAAAGAAATCAAATGCAAATCAGTTTTGCTGTACAGCTCTGAAAATAAGGATTTTATTTTAGAAAAAGTCCTGTACACTATTCTCTAAATCAGTGTATAACATTTTCTCAGCCATCATTGCTGCATTTGTCCTTCTACAGCCAGAGAATAGCAGCCAGATTGTGGAAAGCGTTTTAATGTTTTAGTTTATGTAAGCTTTAAGATTGCAAATGTACCACCCACATGCTCCTCTCCTCGTCTTCTCTCTCTCTCTCTCTCTCTCTCTCTCTCTCTCTCTCTCTACCTCTCTCTCTCTCCTCCCTCCCCTCTCTTTCTCCTCTCTCATCTCTCTTTCTCTCTCTCTCTCTCTCTCTCCCTCCTCTCTCTCTCTCTCTCTCTCTCTCTCTCTCCCTCTCTCTCTCTCTCTCTCTCTCTCTCTCTCTCTCTGAGCATTTTGATTTGATTGTCTGGCTCCTGACAGTCAGCTATTGTGAATAGAATAATGTACAGGCACAGAATGAATCAAGCTTTGAGCAACATGATGCATGTGTGTGTGTGTGTGTGTGTATATATGTGTGTATTGTGACAGTGGAGGATGTAGTTTTCTATCAATGTTTGTTCCTAACACACCTCCCCAGATCTATAGCACCGTGTCTGCTCTGCATGACTACTTCAGGTTTTCTCTGCTATTGTTGTAGGACTAGGAGTTTGAATAGTAGTGATTTTGTGTGTGTGTGTGTGTGGCTGTGTGTGTGTGTGTGTGTGTGTGTGTGAGTGTGTTTATGTATATTTATAACTTTAGTGTCCACACTGGCTTGGTAACAAAGTTTGTAGTAACAGGTGCTAGTGATGTTAAAAAAACTTTCACTTATCTCCAGTTTAAAAAACATTGCTGATTTGACTGGCAAGCCACATTGGTATTCTGCTGAACGATGAAGTATCCACTGGAAACATAACTGAGATTGGTGTAATCAGCTTCACCTGAATAGACAGAACATGTTTTTTGCGGTAAACACGTTCTGTCTATTCTTTTAAATGAGCATCTTTTCAGAAACATCTTAGCTGGCAGATATCCATTACACAATTAGACATCGGTAAATGGCTGGACCTTGGGAGACACAATGTCAACAGCGGATAAAACAGCATCCCAGGCTAAATATTTACACAAAACCAGGTTCATAATTTTGCAATTTCTTTCCATAACTACAACCACTACTTTTCCAGATCTAGTGTTTATTTAGTTTGTCTATTTTTTTAGACAGATCTTTATTACTTGTCCAGTTCTTTTTTAACATGCATGGTACCACAAGAAGAAAAAGTGTATGATAATTTTACTTAGTAATGGAAAAAGAAGAAATGACAGAAGCTTCATTCATAAAGCCACTCCAAGTAGCGTAACAAATGCAGAATGTCTAGTGACATGTAACTCCTAAATACCAGCAACAGAAACAAATGATCAGCATCAGTGTATTGTGTTTACAGCAGACAGTTGGGATGCCTGACAATTTATGCCAAGTGCTTCATTCTAAGAGCAGCTTCAGAACCCTACATAGAGCCATTAGTACCAGAAATAGAACATCTTCACTCGTCTAACTGACCTATATGTCAGACATTATCAATTTCAGTCTATTTTTATCATTTCAGTTGCCTAAAGATGAATCAAACAAACCTGCGCTAATTTAAAATCTATGTCTCCCACTTGTTTCCTAATCAAAGAGCTAGGAGTGAACACACTTAATAGTGAAGCTATTATATAACTTACACATAATGACCAGTTTGACCAGTAAATAAAGGTTAAAGCTGGTCTATAAATATAAATATTAAGTTACACTCTTTTTTTTGCCAAAGTATGCCAGATGAAGTCAAGATTATGTTGATGTAAAATGCATCATTTAATACATGATAAGTTGATTTCAGAAAAGTTCATGCATTTTCAGCATACTGTGTACCAGACAGGGGCACTGCCTATCAAAAATACGTGCCACTTTTGTGTTATGAGAGAGAAAGAATTTAAATGCAGACATGAAGGAAGACAAAATAATGAGAGTTAAAATCACTGAAGCTTGATAATTACAAAGTGTATTCTTTGGCACTTTGGGTGTGCCAGCTTACCATGCATAAAAACTGTAATTACATATACACACACACATTGCTGTCTTTGAGAAGAGGTATTGGAACCAATCATGGGATATGGGGCTGACATACAGACAAATGAAGAGAGATTCAATGTCCCTCTCCTTTCCACTAATGTTTCCTCTCTCTCTCTCTCTCTCTCTCTCTCTCTCTCTCTCTCTCTCTCTCTCTCTCTCTCTCTCTCTCTCTCTCTCTTTCTCTCTCTCTCTCTCTCTTTCTCTCTCTCTGTCCTTTTCTATTCTTCATCCTCATGTACGGAAGGATTCTTTCTCTGATATCCAATTTCACTTCCCCTGTGACAGCTCAGTGGGCACTGAAGCATGAAACAGAGTGAAATGTAGAGTGAAATCGCAAGCGTCACTTTCTCTCAGGCCAAATGCTCCATAAAGAGACCCACTGTCTCCTTCTGCAGAAAACTCCAGCATTGAGAAAAAGGAACTACTCAGCAAAGATTCAGAAAAACTGGATTATGTTAAACATGAAATATGGCAAATCACCTTATTAGTTCTTTTTTCAATTCTAAAAATGTAACTTACAATGTGTGTGCACACATTCTCAAAGTACATGTGTTAAAAATAACTCAAAGCTTCAGTTGACTGACAGTACTATCAGGAACTACCAGTAGATCAAGTTTATTTTGAGGGTTTTCTAGTGAGAGGATTAAAATGTCAGAAAACACCAAAAATGGCATCAGGCAGAGCATTAAAACCCATTGGCCAAAATGAATGGAAATTGATGATTGTTGATGCCTCATCAATGGTTGAATATATTAAACTGCAAATAACCAACCACTTTCTGTGAGTTGATGTTTGGAATCAGAAAATTGGAGTTACAGTGTACAGACATGGTATGTAAGTGGTAGAAGCATTGACCCAGTGACCTTGGACAGTCAGGTTCCCAAAATAACCTTCTAATGCATTTGTGGGTGAAGTGTATATATGCATGTTATTCTCCATCACTAAACCACTGAACATCTAGATTTTGGCAGGTTTTGCAGTTATTTTTGTGAGATTTCTGGTCAAGATTCATTGTTTCCTGACATCTGCTTATGATGCATTAGCACAAGCATTGCTGAAAAATTGAAAAAGTTCAATTTTTATTGAAAAATAATTGTGCGTCTGCTAATTACCTACCAAGCTCTCCTGCAGATTGTCATTAGCATTACAATAAGCTTTGATACTTACAGAGTCAAGATCATTGCATTAAAAAAATAGTGCTGTAACAGAACATGATTCTGTTGTTTTGCAGAATAACATATTTCAACATGATTTGGGTTGCAGAGAAAGCAAAACATGCTTCTTTAAGAGTCTATAAATAAAAACAATTCTAAAGGATATACATGGAATATTTTCCCAAATAGCCATTGCCTGGGGCAGATGTCCTGTCCATGGAAAGCAAATTCTGTCTAAATTATCCTTAGGACAAATGACCTTGACTGTGTTATTTTCCCTCTATTTCCATACGTGCTCCATGGCTCAGGTGTCACATGCAATAAAAATATGGAGTGGCAGGGAGTTGAGTGGAATGGACAAAAGGAGTGGGGTCAACACCGACCATCACATCCCATCATCCTCTCTGAGAGCAACATGACCTTCAGAGGAAGTCTGCATATATAATCCTTGCCAAGTCCAATGCAGAGACCCCTCAAAACCAACCTAGCCAAGATCCACCAAGAAATGTGTTGTATTGTAGCACCTGCTATATAAACATTGTTAGAAGTGTGAAACCCTCTTTGTTTTTTTTACCCAAAAAATTACAGACATTTAGAAAGTCTTATTAATTTCAAATTACAGTTATATACTACTAAACTACTACTCTGACAACTACTACTACAAAACTACTATTGCTACCACTACTACTAATAATAATAATTTACATTAAATAATTTTTTTAATCGTTTATATTTATGGAAAGTTATTGAAAAAATGTTCAAATAACTCACGCTAGGTTAGTATTGTAGCATTTCAAACAGAAACTTAATGTATTATAGTAAATATACTCCATCCTAAACTGAATAAATCCCCTTGAATTTTATGTATAAGATTGTTCAACTCTGTTTGAACCTGTGACCACTGGTCTATAGGTCCATAGGCAACTAGGCCACCGACACCCCACCTTTTCTCCTTAGTTTCATTATGCATTACCAAAATCAGCTGTAGAAATACCCTAGAGGTCCATTATCCTCCATGCTACGTAAGTTGTGAGTCACTCATGGAAATGTTGAATTTCACGGAGAACTACGAGGAGGGAGCTGGCTTTATTGCTGAGACAGTTTCAAGACAATCAGACTAATAAGACATGCACACACACTTGCATTCATGCATATCACAGGTGATGTTGAAGATAGGAATGAGGTAAATCTGTACTAGGGTACATATGCAGAATGTAGGTTATTGACTTCAGATGACATAGGCTGCATGGTTTTCTTAAAGCTTATCAACAGCATTTTACTTAGTTTGCTTATTTTCATCAAACACCAAATTTCTTTCAAACACAGACACTTCTGGCAGAATTGTCTCATGCTCAAAATGTTTAAATCTGCATATCAGATGTCACTGAAGGAAGAAATGCAAAGCAGTTTAGGATAGAGGCATAAGAGGGGATAAACGAAGCAAGATAAACATATATGATTCTCTTGCATATTCCCAATAGTGATGACTAATCTTGTAAAAGATGTTTTATTTTCTATTACCATTTCTGTCTTCCTACTTATGTTTTTTGAGCTTTGGCAATCATGTTGCTATTGCACAAAAAGTTTTGCTAAAATGGAACCAGAGAGAGAGAGAGAATAGAGACAGAGAAAGAAAAATAGATAGCATTAATGCTAATAGAATAAGAGATGAATGACTCATAAGCGTTGCATGGGAAGTGTTGCAGTACACACTGACTCATTATAACAATATTACTAACAGGAACTTCTTATTGTGTAATATGTGTGGAGAGAGAGAGAGAGAGAGAGAGAGAGAGAGAGAGAGAGAGAGCAAAAGATCTCAGATACAGACCGTTGTACCTCTGCTCCTCTTAGTTGAAAACCAACCATGAAAATGTTGGGAATGATATAATCTAACAATGCATAATTGAGACAATATATTATTCCTTACAGTGAACACAGTAACAGACTGTGTGCCTTAAGGCTTAAAAGTCAACAACAATTTTCTCAAATAACTACACCTGATGAAGCAGAATTTAAAAATAAGAAGAATAATAGAAAGTATTTTTTCCAGTTGAAATTGAAAGACTGATGCTTAAACAGATTTAGGGCTTGGACAGAAATAAAGATACAATTTACAAACACAAATATGTAACATGTAGTGTATTTATTCGCTCACTTTCTTACCACTTATATTTTTTATAGGGTCAGTTTTTACTTCCATTTTAGTATAACTTTTTTTCACAGGCAGTGCTGGAGCCTATCCCAGTGCTCATAGTGTAAAAAGTGGTGAAACACCCTGGACAGGTCACCACTCCATCGCAAGGCAGACACACAGACATACACACTTGTACACATATAGGGGCATACATATACATTTACAGCATTTAGCAGACGCTCTTATCCAGAGCGACTTCCATCTCCTAATTACATGGACAACTCAGGGTTAAGGGTCTTGCTCAGGGACCCAGTGGTGGTACTGCCAGAAGTGGGATTTGAACCTGGGATTCCTTGAGCCATAGGCAAGTATCCTACCACTAGAGACACCACCACCAAACCAACTGTGAATCAAACCCAGCACCTTCACATTACTGTGGTAATGGCGAGGTTGCTGGACAAGGTGAGACAGTAGTCCCCGTGGACTATGATGTTTGCTGATGATATTGTGATCTGTAGTAAGAGTAGGGAGTGTGGGTGTGATGAGAGTGGACAGGATTAGAAATTAGTATACTAGAGGAACAGCTCAGGTTGGATGTTTTGGAGATGTTAGAAAAGCAAGGATGCATTGATTTGGGCATGTCCAGAGGAGAGACAAGCAAAATGTGGAAGATGCAGAGAACAGAAAGAAATGGAGACGGTTGTTCCACTTTGGCGACCCCTAACGGGAGCAGCTGAAAAAAGCAGTAGAAGATTAGTGTAAGCATCCTTTAGGGATGGCCCCACCCAGGCTGGCTTGCAGGGGTCATTCATTATAACTTGCTCAACCCCTCTGGAGTTGGTGGATTGCAGTGTGAAGCTGCAGGCTTCATTTCCTGTCTGTGTGGGGGAAATGTCAGTAAGGCTTTGGTGGATATGAGTTAATGCTCTGCTCTGCACAAAAGGGGAGGATGGGAGTCTCAGAGTGAAAAGTCAGTTTAACAGTTTCTTTTCGTTTTCAAAAAAATTACTTGACCATACAATACTGAAAATAAAATGGGTTTCATTAGTATTTTTCTAGTAACTAGTGTCTATCTATCTATCTATCTATCTATAGACAATAGCATAAAACTGCATAGTAACAATTAGCTCAGTAGTTGGCATCTTATTATGACATCATCTTTTTTATTTCTTTTATCTTTTTAATTGTTTAATTTCCCTTCTTTTCCTTCTTTAACAGAACTGTTATTAAAATAAATGTGCTGAAAAAATGGAATTACTGTTATGCTTCAGCAGTTGTCATTTGTCATGAACCACAAAAAGCTTAATATTGTGCTACATTATTACTATTCTCCAACTTTAAAAGTGTAAAAGTAGTTTAACATTAGAGTTTTGCCTCATCGGCCATTTTCAGAGACTGCCCACTTGTGCTGTTCATGTCTGATGGTGAGGAGAAAAGACCCTCAGGCTAAGTGTCCAACTGTCTGAGATAGAGCAGGGTGGAGATGTTCACAGCCTTCACTCGGGCTGCTGAGAGCCATTTAACAGCCTTCAGAGTGAGCCGTTTGGAAAAAGAGAATAAGTAAGGATGGGACGGAGGGAGACAGAAAATGAAGGAGATGGTGGGTGGGGTGATGAAAAGGAATAGGGTGAGAGGCTAATCAGGAGCAGTGGAGTGTGAAAAGAGGACAGAACATTTCTTGAGTACACAGCGCCTCCACGTGGTAATTATGAGTCCTGCAGTCGAGAACGAAGAATATCACAACCAGCTGCACACCACAGCTACAGGGAGTGCTGAAGAATAAACTCAGTGTATAAACAGCATATATATAAAACACACACACACACACACACACACACACACACACACAAACAAAACACTATAAAGTGATTAAATTGAATCAAATTGAATCATTGTGAGGTCATAATTATGTTTGGGGTTTTTTTGTCTTTTTTCATCCGATGATAAAGTTAACAGAAAGTTTTTTCTCCACAATGCACACTGTCAAGTTTGCAGTGTGATGTATAGTTACACCATAGTTAAGCTGACTGTTGCTACCAACAGCAATGAGACAATGAAAAAAATGAGACTGAAATGTAATATGAAGTCATTATCTCTCTCTCTCTCTCTCTCTCTCTTTCTCTCTCTCTCTCTCCCTGCAGGTCTTTCCGTTTCAGTGCAACATGATGCTCTGTATTCAGGTCTAGCTGGTTTTAATGGAGCTTTAGGCTGCATGGCTTTGGGTGGGCTCCTATTCACACTGAACTGGAAAACCCATGTCTTTTCTATTATTTGTGGTGAGATATTCATCTTTTCCTCCATCATTGTTTACTGTCCAAGTTTACTGTACTGTTTATTTTTAGCAATTTTGTTGTGTTTTTATCATGTCATTTTATCATGAGCATTGCAACATTGGGGCAGTGGTGGCCTAGTGGTTAGGCTGTTGGCTCAAGAATTGGAAGGTCATGGGTTTGAATCCCAGACCAGTAGGTGACCCTGAGGTACCCTTGAGCAAGGTACCACCCCCATCACTACTCAGATGCCTTAAATAGCTGCCCCCTGCTGCATAGTGTGTATGGGTGAAAAGCAGAGGTTGCATTTTGTTGTGTGCTGTGCAGTGTTTCAAAATGACAAACTGTCACTTTCACAGCATGCTTGAAAAATGCACGCCACTGAAAGCAATAGTTGTGTGGTCAGGCTCCTTGCCATTGGCCTAAAGATTGCACTGCTAAATGGCAATTGTTGGACACATCTCAGCTCTGCAAAGCTGTGCCTCAGTCTTCAATTTTGAACAAAATCTTTTTCTCACAGCTTTTCTCTCTTCATATACTAACATCGCCTTCTGCAACGTGCTGGCAAATGTAAGTATGCAGTCCCCTTCTCTTCCTCTCTGTTTCTTTCTTGATCTCTCTTGCATATACAAGTTCACCCCTTTCCATATGATTTATATAATCACTACATTTTACTAGGATGTGAAGACCTGTTTAAATTAAAGATATTATGCGATGTCCCAAAAGCCAGAACATTTATATTCTGTATATTTTGTATTCCCCTTCTAGGTACACCACTATAAATTCACACTGAATTAATAATTCATTTTTTTAGATTTTGAAATGTTAGTTCTTTTATGAAAGTGTATGAAAATGATCATGTAAAAATGAACGATAAATTATGGAACAGTACCCCTCACAATTCACATAGAAAGATCTCAGTCACAAAAACAAAAATGTTGTTTATGGGCCTCATAATCTTTCATAGAATTGCTAAATGATACTCTTAACAAGACCTCTGCCTTATGAACTCCCCTGCATGACAATGATGCTTCATAACAGTAATAAAAATGGAACAATTCTGGAACAAGTCCTGATCCGGGCAGGCTTTAAAATAAACACTTAACAACTTGCAGTCATTACAGTCTTCATAGATGAAATCGTACACACTCTTTCCTTATATTGGGCAAATCATCAGAACATTCACTAGCGTTGCTTCTGTCTCATTTCTTGTGTAGGTGAGTCTCCCTGCCAGTAGCTGGGCAGCTACACTAATCATCACTCTAATGCTGTTAGTGACCGGAAAAGCCCTCTCCTCATCCCGAATCCACTCTGGCTTAAAATCACATGAACAGTATCTGCAAACTCACAGCCAATGTGTTGAGGGAAACACAGAGAGCAGCACTGTGTGAATACCTCACACACACACACACACACACACACACACACACACACACACAAGCACAATGCAGTGTATATATAAAACTAATAAAAATATATACAACTGCAAAATATATTGAAGCTTATGATCCGAGCAAGTTGCAAAAAATGAAATCTTCATACATTTCAAATCTTTGAGTTATCTCATCTTTCAAAGTCCTTACTAAGGACACTTAGATAAACCAGCTTGGACTTGTCAGTCTTAGCACAATTTCCAGTCTAACCATGTTGTACAGATGATTAATTTGGAGATTCATTGAGGCATTAGGGGTTCTTTCCTGAATAGGGAACCAAAAATTAGTAGGTAGAAGATAGCACCATACAGCATATAATCTAAAAAACAGAAGGTGTTACCATTTGTTGTTTTTTACCATTTACCGTGTTAGACCCCTAACACTACAGTACTTACCTCAGTATGACGAGATAAGAGAGAAGGATAAGAGTGTCCTCCACGTGTGAAATGTTGACAAACTTTCTCCTTTAAAAAACTTAATATTTTATAGTCTGAAAATACTAAATACTAAAATACAAAAAATGTATTAAATTCATTGTGTGATGAAAATGAAATTAACATTAATTCCCTTGCCATCAAAATTATTTGATTATCCAAGTGTTTAATGTTGGCTTATAGACAAAACTGTACTAATTGTTCATCATCACATGCTTAATCTATTGTTGGGTTTTTTAATAATCTTAAATAGATTTGAAAGAACACGAGTACATATAACAATAACAGGTATTGTGAAGCCTGATTAGTGTTTATATATTGGTGGTTGGTGGCTAGAAGCTTCCTCGAGCCTTGTAACTCCAGCATAAAACTAAACTTCATATACCAAACATATACTGGCTGACTGACTACATTCAGAGAAAGCAGTACAGTGTATGAATGTAATTATTGCCAAACTATGACTTTTTAGGCTGCCTTTTGTAGGTGTGTATATTGAACAGCTTCAGCTCTTATGGAATGTGGTTTTACACATTTAAAGAATTTCTGGGGGAAAAGTGAACTATTTCTACAATACAGCCACTTTAAG
Organism: Hepsetus odoe; assembly: GCA_017165825.1. Lineage (NCBI taxonomy): Eukaryota > Metazoa > Chordata > Actinopteri > Characiformes > Hepsetidae > Hepsetus > Hepsetus odoe. Next base: position 8,455,195 of record CM029388.1, on the reverse strand, counting down.
ACTGGACAGTTTGGGATGGGCAGCGTGAATGGGACACTTTACTCAGCTTTCAATGATGAAATAAAACAATTGTATGCAACTGTGAAGTAAAAGGCTTAAAGTGTTGTTCATCAGTTTTACTTTTTGGTGTGTATTTTTAACAGAACGTTGCCTTTGGTTCACCGGTCTTCAGAAAGCTGCTACTGTCAAACAATTCAGTTTAAACTGTTCATTTTGTGATTTTTGCCATTTCAGGAACTTTTGATTTTGAGCTTCTATCAATGTTACTAAGTTTGAACTTGCCTAAGGAGACTACTTGTTATGTTTGCATGTTTTAATCTTGCAGTTGTTCCAAATGTTTGCCACTGAAAAAGAAATAAAGTCAGGGTTGATTTAAAATCATGAGGTAACGTATTTCACAGCTACATTCTGTAGAGCTATACCAGTGCCATACATTTGGCACTCATAAGACCCTCTTCTTATGCCTCTTATGACATAGAGTTTAATCATGTTACTGATGTAAGTGAGCAGTCTTACCCATGGACTCCGATCAGAAGTTTGGTGTGCCTGCTCAGAGAGATATCAAACTATTAGCAACAGTGGGTGCTCCTTAAAGAACATTTTTGAAAATGAGATCCATATGAATGGGAAGAGCCTTTATAGAATTATAAACAATTTTAAAGAACCCTTACATTGTTAAAGACCTTCTACATTATAAAAATATTGCTTATATCTTACCATATTCCCTTACAAACTGATTTTTAAAAAAGTGTCTCCAGGGAATTAAATCAGTTCTCATTGCTTTGACCGTGAGATATGAAAAGGCATTGCTTTGTCCGTGAGATATGAAAGTGAATTGACTTGTAACTTTGTGTAGACCTGACCATTAAGTGTCTAGTCCTTTTCAACTTTGTACAAATGCTGCAAGCATAGAAATGTCCTGGCACTGAAATGTCTTTTATGTGTAACACTCACTCACAACACACTCAGCACTGTGAGAAAGCGGTATATGGTGAGATTTTGAAGTGAACCCCAGTTATTTGTATTCCACTGTAAAGAGACAAAAAACTGAGTTTGAGATAAAACAAAAAGCTTTTAATAGTACTGTAAACAGACTTTATTCCAGTACAAAAAAGTTTGAAGATCCTTTAAAAACATCCAACATAAAAGATTCTACATCAAATATCATTACTAACCCAGTCTGAGGCCTTTTAGTAAACAGACTATGGCAGCGATATTAAAACCAGCCAAAAATCAGTGCAGAAGTGCAAAAATGAGGTGAAATACAACATCAAGAATGCAAACATGCTAAAATATTCAGCCTTAAACTATAATGGAATAATAATGGCAAACCTCCAAAAAAACAATATCAAATGGCAGATCCAAAAACATCTGCCATGATTTATGAGATTTGGTTGCTATGACAATCATGAGCTGTTTGAAAAATATGTGATTAGATGTTCTGTGGTAATGTGTGTGTCTGCATGCAATAATGGGGGCTGAAAATGAGATCTTTATACACAGTGTGCATGTTCCTGTGTGTGTGTGTATGTGTGTGTGTGTGTAGCTAGTGAATAATCCTGTGCAGAAAAGGGGTTCTATAAAAAGACAAAAAGACAAAAACCTTACTCATACTGTGTGTGTGTGTGTGTGTGTGAGTGAGTGAGAAAGAGAAAAAAGAAAGATAGCATCCACCTCTACCTTTTAAGTGTAGAGAATATATCTGTACATTTCTCCTACAACAACCTAATCACCATCTACCACAACCTACTCTTTGTGCTTTAGGCTCCTAAAATGGTTAACAGCTCCAAAAAACAAACTCTCAGCCACTCATGACAAGCTACAGATCATCACCACCTATAGCTACAAGTAGTGCGATCTAGGGGAAGAAGTGCCAGTTCATTAAGGAAACTAACAGAAATATTAAAGAACAGAATTCAATCAAACTCAACTGTGTAATGATGTAGTGATCAGGGGTGTTATTCATAGAGAATCTTGAGCAAAAGTACTGAATTTTCCTTCACATCACTCATCAGTGACTCCCAGCTTTATCCACAAAAGGCCTGGTATGGCATTTTTTCCTACAAGTGATACAAGTCAATTAATGGTTGCCACAGCTACTGCTAAAGGGTGGTTTTTCAAGAGTAAAAAATATTATAACATAAGGACATTTATGAAAATTGTATTTTCAATATGACAGATTTAAATTTTGTGGCAATTATTTGGAAAAAATATTTAAGTTCAGTGATTTAGTGTGCTTAGGTCAAATTCATGAACAACATAACTGATATAGCCAGCTTATTTTATATGTTGATATGTTCAAGACCAGTCCATTTTCAAGCAAATGAAATTCAACACTCTGAAAAAAGACACTACCACCATCTGCCCAGCACTCACGTCTTGTCAAGTATTCTAAAAATGGGAAATCGAGGCTAACCATGCACATAACAGAGAAACTGTAAAAGAACAAGTAGTTCATTGGTATAAAAGTGAATGGGATAGCTCATAATCTCAACATGGAGGCCAATTACTTTAAGAAATTAGTTGTTTTATCAGATTTTACCCCTGATTTCAAATGCCTGATCACTCAAATCAGTCATTCAAAGAGATAAGAGCTTGGTATGACTGGAAACCCTATCCGCCTTGCTGATAATTTGCTGCCAAGTGGATGGACTTTCCAAAAAGGACTTTGACTGTAGCTAAGGAAATTACTATTAATGTAATTAATGAATTATAGATATAATTCCATATTCCCCGGCCTGCTTTTTAGTGGGAACAAAATTTTTGACTGACATGCCCTTTGAGGACAAGGTTGGTGCTCATAGAAGGTCAGTGGTTATGCTGTCCAACTCTTTTACCTGCAAAAGCTGCTCCAACACCAGCCTAAATTTAGCCCAGATTAACTCTTCTACTCAGTCCTATGGGGAGACTCTAAATAAACCGTTCTGGCAGAGATGTTCATGCTTGCCTAAATCTAAGCAGCGCTAACCAAACTAATTCAGTCTTTTCAGTATTAGCCACCAGCATGTTTGAGTAAAGTATCCCCCCATCACCTCCAGGTACAGCTTTGCTGCATGAGTCATACTTTACCCAAGACTTAGAGAGCCAACAATGAATAAGACACATGGTGGGTAAAATAATCCTTGAATCAGATCCCTCTAAAGGAATACTCCACCACGTTTTAACCTCTAGCATCTGCAGCACACAGTCCTTTAACACAGATAACAGTTCCCTTGTATTGAGAAAAGAACAGAAAATACTGTTGGCTTTGCTGAATCCAATGATTTGGCTTTAAATAAATACAAGGGAATGCTTTGAGATGTATGTCCATGGTAACTGGCAGCACACTGCAGATGTAAGGGATTAATATTAAATATGATAGAGTACTCTCTTAAACATAACATGTGATATTTGTGACATATGTCTTTGCCAGAAAAGTCTAGGTAGGTTCCAGGTGGTCATTCATGGATCAGAGAAGTCTGGTTTTATAGCAGCCTGCCCAGAACAAGCCCTTCTGTGGTACGGGCCTCCCCTCGCAGTATCTCCAGGAAGCCCAGCTTAGTGAGGAACTCTAGCCTCAACCGGTCTGTGGGCTGAACCTCGCAAAACACACCCTGGGAGCCTGCAGTGGAAAGAGTGGAAGGAAAGAGAGAATTCTTAATGGCTCTGCAGACCACAACTGCATCGACTGTGTGACTGTAGGGTGTCCCATTTATCATTATGCTGTTCCAAGGGGTGCTTTCGATCACCCTATATACAACAATCAGCAGTGGCCTATTTTCCAGAATTCCTTCAGTAGCAGGGAAGGATCTGCCTGAGGGGTAGGGATGCTTTTGTCTTCAGCTATACAGCCAACATGATGACTGGTTCAGTCGTTTGACTTTTATGTTTAAATCATTATAGTAGAAGCAAATAAGCTCGTTAAAAAATCTAGTAGAACATGGGTCTCTCTCACCATTTGCTTTGAGTGCAGTGAGCAGGCAGGTGAGGAGGCTTCTGCTGACGCTGCAGTCGACCAGCTCTGGCAGCGCCTCGAGCCGTAACTGGGAGGGGAAGTGGTACAGCAGGGAGTCTGGGTAATCCTGCTCTTCATGAAAACTCAACAGCGTCTCCTGCAGTCAGGAGAAATAAATTCAGTTGGCAAATGTTGAGTGTTGAATTTGTGTTGAAATATCTTTTAGATGTTTTACTCAGAAACAGGTCATTCTGTAGCTGAGAGAGTAAGGAGTGCTCTCAGTTACACAATGAGTGTGAGTTCATGTAAAAGTCGCAAAGGGTTTATGGGGTTAACATGCAATATTTGTATTGGCATTGATATTACAAGGACATCTATAAAACATAAGTTCTGTGTGTTCTGTCTTTGCTTAAACTTTGACCTTTGAGGAAGTGTGCCCATTGGCCCCATGCTGACGTGTTGGGTATTTGTCCCTCATAGCGGGCAGCCAGGTGGCCTGACAACGCTTGGCAAAGGAGCGTACATCCAGGATGCCAACAGCACACCCACACACTCCTAGCTCATCCTCCAGAACAAAGCTGTACTCTGGGCACAGGGCCAGGGATGCACCTAGGCACCTGAAGACACATACACAAATGCATGCACGCACATACACACATCACTAATGTCCCCTGTCCACTGATGAATGTAGTGTATTTATTTAGGGCTTCAGGGAGAGGAAGCCTAAAAATATATAAATATGTGTAAAGTTCCATGAAGAACTGTGTTGTTTGTGTCATTCTCTAGCTGTTTTTAACATGTAAACAAATGTAACCTGTCACCGACGAAGTCTGGATGGGCAACAGCAGAATCCTGAGAACCTTTAGCCCTCTGATGTAGCTGGCGAATCATGCGATACAACTCCACCTAGTGCCACAGAGGATAATAGCAAAAATATTATAATATGAATTGTGTACTGCACAAGAATATACTGTATATTGTATGAAATGTCCCGTAAGCCTACAGTACACAATTTCCAGTACTACAGGGCACCAACATCTGGTGCTGACTTAATCAGACCAAGACCCACATCATTTCCTTACTCCTCAGCACCTAGTGCGCAAAGCTAACCTTTATCTGTATTTATGCAGAGCAGTGTAGGATAATGACTGCTCTAGAAACATATTGCAATATGCAGCCAAAGCAGCCCTTCAGGAGTTGAAAGAGGAACATTAGGAATAATCTACTGCATTTGACCCATATTTGAAGCTATTCATAGTAACAATTTAGCCCTTGTTTCAGCTATTCAGTAATTTGTTAAGTTAAACAAGAGCATTCAAAAGAACAGCAGCAAAACTGTGCACTTCTGAACAGCTCACAACATACGCATGATTATGTGTAAATTAATAGTCAATAACAAGAAGAAAACTGTACTTTTAATTTATGTTTATTTTTGTGCATTTTAAAGATATACTCTGTTATATAAGCAAATTGCCCCAAGCTGTTTCCATGGCTTATAACTTTCTCATCAATGCATATACTTTACCTTGTCTTTGTGCTGGAAGGGGCGTATGTTGTAGAGGCGAGAGGTGGGGAAGAGAGGAGGGGGGTGGCTGAACAGCTCACTGCTGGTACCAACAGGAAGAAGCATCTGTACCAGATGGATTCCAAGAGACAGACAGAGATTAACATTACATTTGCAAACATCTTGTCAGCAGTAAATGCACATGCATGTTTATTTAGTTTTATTTATGAAATAAATATTTAGTTCATAAATTAGTATATATTTGTGAATAATAATTGATTTTATGGTTCCTCAAACCCTTTGCATATGAATGTATTCACTTATTCATGCATATTTTATTTAAAATCCTTATACATTGTCTATGTCTACTGTAATACTTTGAGTTTTTACTGTAGTTTTTTTCCCCTGAAAACAATATATTATCATTTTTGGAATATTGCAGCAACAGCATTGAGAAATACAGTTCTGTAAAGGCTTTCAGGCCTTGGCATAAAAAAATTATGAAATCAGTCAAAGTGTTTTAATATTGTACTTGAGGTCAGAATGTTATTTATACCTGTATTTCTCCTGAGAGTCCCCCTTTAAACACCCAGGGCTCCGCCTCTCCACCGAGAAGTTCAGCTCCTGAAGAGGCTCCACACCCTGTTGAAAAGAAGCTCTTCAGTCTTAATGCTTGGTGTGAAGCAACTTGATGCAAAAAGGCACAGAAAGCTTAGCAAACGACTCACAGTGGAAGCAGTTCTTCCAGGAACCCAATGAGGAACCTTCACTCATCACACGTCCCTCTAAATAAAAAGAGAGAACAAAATGTGTGAAAAGGTAGCATAGCAGTCTGATTTACAAAAAATAATAACATCAAAACATCTGTAAACTAAACGCCTCGGGCAGAATCTGTGATTATGACAATACACAAAGTCCTACAGGTGTGGGCTCATGTATGAGTTTTGTCTCTTTAAATGAGCCTTGTTACAAATCTGAGTTACAGTGAAGAATCTGTGGAACACATGCTGCCTTGATTTGTTCCCAGTTAAAAGGACAGTTATATCACTATGGGCTACAACATGAAGAACATTCTATCATGTAGCTTTTATTTCAGCATTACAATAAAACACTTGCAACTTTTCAACCAGCACATCCTGCTTATTAAGTCAACATAAAGCCCAGGCCAATGCACAAACATTCGTTTGCAAAACAGAAGAGTTAAAGTATTGTTGTGTAAATATTTTACATGTTTGTTCAATTACAATTCCAAACTTTTATGTATTTACTTTTATGTATTTATGCATTAACTTTTATGTACTAGGGCAGCGGTGGCCTAGTGTTAGGGAGTTGCCCCCGCATCGGAAGATTGTGGGTTTGATTCCCTTAGGTAGGTTGCCCTGAGGTGCCCTTCAGCAAGGTACCGTCCCTGTCACTGCTCCCCGGGCACTTTCAATAGCTGCCCGCTGCTGCACAGTGTTTACATGGGTTAAATGCAGAGGTCCAATTTCGTTGTGGTTCACGTGTGCTGTGCTGTGACCTCGCAATGACAAGGGTTGTCACTTTCATTTTTAAGACCAAGTATATCTTTCTCTCTCTTTTCTCACCAAGCCAGCTGATGAAGGCCTTAGCTACCAGCATTGTGTTCCTCAGGTCCCAGACATAGGGGTAAAGATCATAAAGCACAGCCCTGTTCACGCTGTTCACCACACTGCCATGCAGACCTGCAATCTCATCACATGCAGCCAGAAAACGGCCTGCCCTCGCCCGCCACTCCTCCACCTGAGAGAGAGAGGGGCATTACTAAATTAAGATGGGAAGATATACTTCTAAACAAAAAAAAGAAATGAAATACTATAAAAACAGAGATAGAAACAACAGGGAAGAGAGGGTTTTCGATGACATTAAAAGGAAAAAGTCATTGATTACATATGGATTTTAAAAAGACATTAGCACTTTTGTAATTAGTATTCACATATCCAGGGCGACCTACAAACGAACAGTAGAAGGATGAGTCATATCAGGAGAGTTAACTTCTGAAAATGCATCACATCTACAGGTAGGACACATCACAAAACATAAGAGAAATGTTCAAGATTAACTCTATATTGTACACAACAATAACAAGTATATATAAGAATATACGACTCATAATGATCTCCTGTTGTTCTTTTTGCTAAAGACAAGAAATAACTCTTGAATGTTGTAATCTAGGTGCACATTTTTCTAAACATTTAAGAACTAATTTTAGAACAAGTGAGAACTAAACATTTAGTAGCGCCCTGACTAACCAAAAGACAGATATTCTTTGAGCATATTCGTTCACACTGTAACTTCAAAAGGAGTTAACCAAAAGCGCCAAAGCACACTCACCATGTTACATAATGCCAGTCATGGAAATATTCCTCACCATATCAGTTATTTTCATTACAAATATTGTACTTGAATTTAATTTTCAGTAACTCCTGAAACTGTTAGTATTAAAGCCGGTCTATTGCTCAAAATATTACTAAAATACTATAATACTACTATCCAGCGAAGCAAAAATACCATCAGGCATCTTAAAATGTTAAAGTGCTTGAATCTTGATGCAACCTAATGGCCTATAATATCAATATTTGCATCTATTATTTTATACAGATATTTTTCAAATATAAAAAAATAGACAGCCAAGTTCTTTTCCACATTACCTTGTCAGAACCGTAGCAGTCAATAAAAGAAAGTAAAGAAAGCCAAAAGTTATATTATATACATATATATATATATATATATATATATATTATATATATATATATATATGTTATTCTACATTTATTTCACTTTTAAAGAAACTTTTAAACTACAAAATAAAGTTAAAGTACATTTGTCTATTTAACAAACTAATTGTTTGCAACCCTGTCCAAGACTTTATAAGACTGATTGTAAACTTTCTTACCTTCTGTGGCTGGCTCTTCTTGCCATTGCCGTTGACGCTGACATAGTGGCAGTTGGCTTTGAGCCAGGTAAGGTCCTGCAGCAGGTTCTGGGCTGGTGGGCCGTGTTCATGTGGCAGGTAGCATAAGCCTACCAGCAGCCTGACCTGGACTTCATTTAATGGACCTTTTCCAGCACACAGGCCTTTTCCTGGTGCCTTCTCTCAGCTGTGGCCTCCAGGGGCCCATTCCTCGCTCCGCAGAGGACCTGCTCCATTATCCTTTGCAGCACCTGAAGGTTTACACGACTGGACAGTGCAGAAAGGGAGAGACCCCACAGCGTAAGATTGTTTGTGATGAGCCCCTTGCTGATTGTCAGAGTTATCTGGTGGTTTGTGATTGGAGGAGGCAGATGACCTGTTCTCTGTAGGCCCAATCTGTCGACCTGAAAAAGAACGAGAACACAGATTTTTTTTTTTTAAACGCAAGCCTAAACTATGCTGCCATTCTCAACTTAACAGCAGACCAAAGGTGATTTGCAACCTGAAAATTAGACATCAGATCAGATATCTTTCAGCACCAGCCCCTGGTGCTACACACAAGACACAAGACAACAGAAGACACAACATAAAACACAAAAAAGGCACATGCAGACAGCACAGATAATAACAGACAACAACAGACAGACAACAGACAATGCAGTACATTCATCCTACACAGAGCCGCAGTGTTATGGAACAAAGCAGCCCAGGTTGTTGGCAGTGTAACAAAGTGGAGCAGCGTTATCAAGTAAAGGCAGAGTGCAACAAGAACAAAATAGATAGTGATGGAATGAGGAGACATTAGTGGTTTAAAAGTCTGATTGCCAGGGGGAAGAAACTATTTCCCATCCTGGAAGTAGAGGCCCATATGCTGCCGGAACCTTTCCTTTTGTTTTTCTTTTGTTCAAAAGCTGAACAAAAGACAGACTAACTTCAAGCATTTTTGTAGCTGACTAATCAGTTATCATCTCATTGGGTAAACTGACTACCCTTCACCTCTTCATTTTCTGCTCCCAGACCTAAAGCAACCCTCATGTTAATCAGGCTAAATGTTGAGAAATATATCTAATTGTTACGGATAATGATAATCTACTCTAGATTCTACTGCAGCTTGCTATAGTTTTGTGTGGTGTTAAAATGTAATTACTTGTCAGCAAGATTAAAAGCAATACATTTATATATCAATGTAAACCAATCTAAACTAAAGACAGTCAGCATCTCAACTATATCTGGGTGAAGGGGTAAAAATTCAATCAATTTAGTCTGTACAGTAATTCTTAAAAACCAATGCTTATAATATATTACAGAGCCATTAGCATTGAAACAATATTTTTGATATAATAAGCCAAACATATAATATTTTATAAAATATTCTGTTTTACATTTCATAAAATATAAAACTTTTTTCTTTACTACAGTGCTGGAACATTTATCTTGTACACTATGAACAACCAATATGTATGCAAGCCGTGTGTGGCTCCAATGTGTGAGTGGTAGGTGCTAAACTGCAGGTGGTTCAGTACCAGGTTGTAGAGGCTGACTCAGTTCATCCATCCAGTCCTGCAGCGCAGAAGAAAGAGCTCGATCTGGACAGTACTGATGTCCTTCACCTAAACACACACACACACACACACACACAACCAAACATAAACAGGTCAGTTTATACATTAGATTTCTACTTCTGCAATTAAAAGACACTTATTAGCCATTGGTCAGCATTTCTTTCAGATACAATAAGATAATGCTTTTTACTATGCTCCTCCTATTTCTTTTAATAAACTGGTAAACTAACTTCAGAGAATGAGGGAATTTAGTATATAAGAGGTCAGCAGTGTAAACAGTGCAAACCTTCACACCATCCTCATGTAATGTATCTCCATTGGCTCCATATATCACATATATTATCATGCAGGCTAATTAAATTATTATTACCCATAACAGATAAAAGTCATTTACATCCTTCATAACAAAGACAGAGAGAGATACAGACAGACAGTGAAAGAAAGAGAGAGAGAGAAAGTGAGAGAGCAAGTGAGAGAGGAGAGGGGAGAGAGGGAGACAGGACAGCTGAGAGAGAGAAAGAAAGAGAAAAAGACAAGAGAGAGAGTAGAGAGGGGAATTCAGATATAGTGGCAGAAACCAAGAGACAGGGAGAGAAAAGAAAGAGGGATGAGAGTGAGGCAGAGAAAGAGGGAAACTGAGAAGAGGGAGAGAATTAGAGAGGGGCAGAGACAAAGAAGAAAGAGATAAAAAAAAAAGAGACAAAGAGAGACAGAAAGTTACGTGTGTGTGTGAGTGAGTGTATGTATGAGTGGGTTTTGTCCACTGGATCCTTCAGAGGATAAAGAGCTGATCATATTAAACCACTGGGCACTTGCTCTTTTGTAACTGCGATGACTGACCTCAGGCCCGAGGGATTTAATGTTCACTGTTTCAGATTCCCTTAACTCTTATTTAAGCATGAATAGGCTGTAGCTTTTTCTCCCTTCATCTGTCTCCCCTTCTCTCTTTCAGCTCCCAACCACCAAACACATTTCTCACTATCTCTCTGATTCACTTCAGGGCCTCTGCCCTTTTAACCCACAGTCACTTTCATATGACATATCCTACTCTGACACAGTCAATTCCTCGAGTCGCACACAGTCTAGCCTTCATTCACACTAATCACTTATTACAGTCCTTTTCTCTCATCCTCCCTGGCTCCTGTATCCCTATGATTGCTCATCAAACATATTCCTGCTTTCCATCCTCTCCTCTATCCATTAACATTTCCTCTCCAGTCACCTCTTCTCCTCTCTCACCTTCTCTTTTCTTCTTTGCTGCTTCGTGCCAGGCCCCTAACGTGTGAAGAGGAATGTAATTGGCTTCAAACTCGCAGTTGGGGTTCAGCAGTAGACCCCTGAGGTGGGCCCGCAGGCCAGGTGGACGGCCCTTGAAGGGCCCCAGGAAGACACGGCGAGAATCGTAATCATTCGCATGAAGGTTGTCCCACACCAAAGGAGGACGTTGCAGAACTGACTGCACCTCCTCCAGTGAATCCTCCCTCAGCTCCCGCGAGATCACTTTGTTCCCTATTGAAGAGATTTAAAAAAGGAGGAACGTATTAGCCATTCAGGATCACCTGAAGCAGCCACTTGATTAAAGCTTTATTCAAAAAATATTATCTTGGCAAAGAAATCAGCTTTCAGAGCATGGCTTCAATATATGATTGAAGCATAAGAAAAGACTATATGATTGGAAGATGGGAAAGAACTCTGAAAAATTGGGCTGGAGATCTGGATGGTTTCTGCTCAAGCTGAAAGGCTCAACCCCTCTTTAATGACCATAGACAAGGCTGAAATGGGATTGTGGTTATGGGAATAACAAGAGTGGAGTTATCTCTTAATTCCGCTCTGAGATTATTGCAAAAATAGAATAATCGTATTAACCTTATTTCTAGATATTTTGTTTCGTTACCTTGTGAAATTTGAACTGTCTATTTCCAGCAGGAGAATAAAACATTGTTAAAATGACTCAAAGCAATGCCATAATGAGTCTTTAATGAGCCACAGAAAGGCTTCCCAGGCTGTAGTTTCTTAGCTGTCTGGGATGTCTTTATCTACTCTCTCTATGTTATTTGTTAGATTGTGTTTTTTCATGCATTTTCATTATTCAGGTAATATATTAATTATTATTCTCAGCATTTCTTACATTATTTCTCTCTACTGCCCATGTACTACTGGTCCTGGAATGACAGCTCTGTGTTAGTAACTGTTTTAAATTAAGGAGGTAGCACTCAAATCAACTCCAACTTCAGACAAAACTAGTTGTCAATAATCCTCTAACTCTCAGAGGTGTCCTGAAAAAAGACTGTTCTAGAATTACTGTATAAAAGACTAAAAAAAACAATTAATGTATTATATTTAACGTATAACAATTAATAGATTTTGCCATTACAAAATATAATTAACAGTGAGAGACCCTTTCCTCCATGCTGAATGAGTGATAAGACAGAAAGCATCCTAAATACTGGTCAGCTTTAATGCTCGGATTAAAAACCTGATTGCAAGAAAGTAACTGTGGCAGTAAATTGAAAAACTGCCCTCAGATCAGCACACTGACCTGTCCAAATGACAGAGATACCAGGCAGCAGATCTTCACCCACTGTCAGCAGATATGGAGATTTGGACACACTAGGAGAACAAAGAGACCCACAGTACTCTACAGAACATGAGGTGGGGGGTGACAGGCATAAGAGAGAAACAAAAGAGACAGGGTCAAGACATCTATGTTTTCACATTTTAGGTCTATTTGCTTCAAAAAGAGACTGGGGAATTAAATGTAAAACTGTCCCACCAGTGGGGCAGAAGAGGAAGACAGGTGGTTCCCCCAGGAAACTGAAGATCTCATTGGCCACAAACACCTGAGCATGAGCAAATGAGGAGAAGGCCTCAGTGTCGGCTTGGCACATGGAGTGGTCAATGTCGTCAAAACAGGATGGCAACGCCTGGCAGCCCAGTTCTGCCACCTAGTTGAAAAGAGAAGAAAGAGGGACAGAAAATAGAGCAAGATTCAGGCTTCTGTAACACTTAAGGGAATTGTTGAGTTAAACGGGACAAATTCTAAAGTTGTCTGAGAGGGATGGATCTTAATAAGATGGTGCTAAGTTAAATAACAAAGTAGGGCAGTGTGTGCATGTGTGTGTGTGTTTAGGAGTGTGTGACTGTGGACAGTGAGGAAGATAAGAATATCTGTCCTTCTTATCATGCAGTGTTGTTTTTTTTTCGTGATTTTTATTCACTGTTTGGAAGAAGTGTTTTCATTCAAATACCAGATTCAGATTAAAGATAATTCTAATATCACGGTTTTGTTCAGGCTCACAGGCTTACTTTGCAAGAAACTATGAAAAATAAAAATATTGTATGTCTCAGTTTTTGGTGTTTCGTTTCAAATGAACGGTTGTATATGCAACTGTGTACCTGTCGAAGTTTGCGTTTGAGCAGCGTGAGGTCAGACGAGCTTGAGAAAACAATGTCTTGACCAGGAGAGAGTGCATACACGAACATCAAACCCCTGGATTCAGCTTCACACACCAAAGCTTTCAGCTGGGCTATGGAGAGAGAGAGAGGTAGACAGAGAGAATTGAAGAAGAAAAGATGGAATGCAGCATCAGGTGCAAAAGTGAAGACTAGTATGAAGAAAATGACTCCCAAACCTTCCTCCTCTGCAGAGTACACCTCTCTCCACAGCAGCCGATGTTTTAGGTCATCTTTAGGTCCATAGAGATACGTATTCAGACCCCATCTTTGCATCCTGAGTACATGTAAAATATAGAGAGGGTGAGAAACAGAGAGAGAGATAGAAAGAGAGAGAGAGAGAGAGAGAGAGAGAGAGAGAGAGAGAGAGAGAGAGAGAGACACTAAACATCAATTACATGAAACAAAATATGACATACACAGGCTGTAAAATTCATCATGCTTAGCAATCTGCAATATGACTACATTTATTGTTGTCACAAGCTACATGCTCTCCCTTGGACTGCTGACCTGTCCAGAGTATTACTCCATCTTTTGATGGTTATACCATCTATAACCCATAGCTGGTATCAGTCCTTTATATTGTCACTGTTACTCCCTTTAGCTTTCTGTTTTACAGGTGAGTGCCACCTCAAAATATTTTTTTTCTTGTTAATAGTGATGCTGGATGGAGGCCTTAGGAGTTTATATTCCACTATTGTGTAAATTGTTCAGCCCATCAGGTTGTACACTCAGAGTCGTATTTAATATATTTCTGAATCATTTCTAATACCCCGCTAAACTGCATCAAGATAGAGTTTGACACTCAGCTTAGTTTGACACTCACAGACCCAGATACTCACAGACCCAGATTCTCTCTGATTCATATGCACAAGCTACAGAAACTGTCTGACATAAACCCCCAAAGCTCTACACTTATATGCTGCAAACAGCACATGCCCTAATCCTGATCATCCCAGGCAATGGGTGAGATGATAAGCACAGCACTGTCCTCCATCATCACTAATGGAGCGGGTCAGGTGTCCTGCAGAGAAAGCCTCAGGGTCAGGATCAATACCACACTAACCAGACTGACCTGATACCAGTTCTACACTGTGGAGACAAGCAGAGTTCATCACTGACACCCTAACTGGAAATCTCTGCATTAGAAACTGATCTGCGTGTCTGTATTTATAGCCAACAATACAGTGTGCTATTTTGAGAATCATTACTGTAAATTCTATCTGAGAAAAGTGCTGTGGCAAAGCAGCGAGCTAGCTCTGTCTTAGGTAAAGTGAGTGAAATAAATGCTTATTGGACCTGTTGGGTCGATACAAACATGATTTAAGGAACATAAGGACTGCAAGCAGAGTCACGGTGCAACAAACGGGAAGCAGTCACTTTTCACTCAAGTAAGTGTGTAGGTAATATATCAGAGGAAGACATTCAGCTTTCACCACATTTCATATGTGGCATCCAAGTATATAGAATATGAAGTTGTGTCTTTATATAAAACATTATTCAACTCTCAGAGTCTCTCAGAGTCAGTTTTGTGGATGTTCTTCTTGTAATGATAATGGCCAAAATCAGTGCAGAACTAGATACTTCTCCTCCTTGCTATGGTATGAGAAAGCAAGCCAAAATACTATAGTTTTATATTCTTTTTGTTGGGGATCTACATCTGACATTTTTCATTGTTTTCTGATCCAAAACAGTTTTAATTCCTTATAATTTCCTTCTTATTCATTTTAATGTGATTTTTTTTAGATCTTTCATTTTCATTTTAGATATTTCTTTTAGAATAAAAACATGCTAGTTTGATGCTGGGCTTTAATATCAGTGCTGTGCAAAAGCCTTGAGCCGCCCCTCAGTTCTCCATATTTTGCTTCCAAAAAGCCAGACTCCCTGGTTTTGTGTTGTTAAGGAACAGTTCTCCAGGCTTCCTGAAGAACAGTCCATTCCCTGTACTGGTCTAGATTCATAGGCAGAAGCAGTGCAGGATCATATTGACAGAGAATGGAACAAAAGGCAGGCATGCAGAGCAATTCCTACCTAAGACTACTTAAAGCAATTACAAGAAATCTTACTCGTGAGAGTTAAGGCTGTGCTGAAGAATAACAGTAGACAACTATTGACTTTTTATCAAGAACCATACATACTCTCAATATGTTACACACATGATATTATTTCCTTGTCCTATAAAATATATAAATAAATGAGGGGTGGCTCAAGATGTGTATACAGTATATGTAAAAAATTGTCTGTTCTGATTTGTTGGCTGTCCTGTATTATGCCTCTTTCAATAAGCAGTCCTGGGTGAAATGCTTTATTAACTTTAGCAAGGCCAATGGCTGCAAACCAGCTCTTTTAAGTGACATCACAGAAGCAATGAATTCACAGCCTCTTTCCCCACAACTGAGTTCAGGTTAGTTTTCCATAATATTCGCCTCTGAAGGCCTGTCTCAGTGCATAGTGAAGTGAAGAGCTATAGGCGTTGTAGGCTACATGTGAGTGGTCAGTAATGGACAGTGTGTGTGTATGTGATGAGCAGCAGATGCCCTATATACACTGAGGTTGAGCCTCAATTAAATATTAAAACATGTTTCCCCAGGGCTGACCTCTCACCAAACACAAAACTGCAAGAATTGTTTCCCCCCACAGAACATCAACCTCTGTCCAAGGTCTCTCTCTGTCTCTGTCTCTCGCTCACTCACTCTCCTCTCTCTCTCTCTCTCTCTCTCTCTCTCTCTCTCTCTCTCTCTCTCACACACACACACACACACACACACACACACATACAGATACGTACACGTTTAAGTTCTTTCTCAGTGTAGCTGTCAAACCAGTCACTCAGTTTCTGCATTTCATCTTCTATGTTATTTTAATACACAGCACCTTTGCATCTCATTATTAATCTCTCTTGCACCCCACCCAGTGCATCCACAGGATCCATGGCCTCAATCAAACGTACAAACTCTCACCCGCCTACTGACATCCTCCCTGTGCACCTTTCTCTTTCTTTCTCTCTCTTCTTTTACTATTAATCCTTGCTTGTCTTGGACCAATGCCCTCACTCCCTCTCTTTTCCTCTCTCCTCCTGTGTGGGTAGAATGTTCTTTCTTCTCCTCTCTTCCTGTGCAGATGGTGTCCTACTCATTTGTGCTTTTCTCTAACAGCTACACACACACACACACACACACACACACACACACAGGTTCACTGCTAGTAGAGAGTGTCATAGGATTGTATGTTTCTATGCTATGGAAAAATGGGAATGCACTATTCCCAGCAGACAAGAACATTTGAACAAGAGCCGATAAGAATTCAAGACAGGGCTGCTTTGAGAGCTGGTTTAAAAGCAATTGAGGCAATAATGAGTTTTCCCAAGGCGCACGCACACACACACACACACACACACACACACACTACATGTATAGAAAAGCAACTGGTAACAAACAACATTTTATTATATTTTAGAAAAGTTCTGGTGAAGCCTTTCTATAAGAATAAAGGCTATTATCACTGTTACTGCTTTATTCCCATTTTGTAAAACTGATTTCAGAATAAAATTTGGATGATCAACTGCCTTTTCACTGAGTCAAGGTTTAATGAAGAACAGGCAATTAGAACTGGCCCCAAAATACTTCTTCAGTTATCTGCTGATGTTAACTTACATTGAAATCTGGGAGCATACTAGTTCCTTCAAGAATTCCTGAAACCTGGGTATCGATTTGGCAAATAAACTGATTTTAAGTCAAGTTCTCAAAGTACAAATGTGACCACAGCAAAAAAGAAAAGAGTTAGACTGCAAACAGCTCTCTATATTTACTGAACAATATATTAAGTATCTCTGAAACATGGCCTATTTAGTAGACTTTGATAAAAATAGAGAGATTCAGTCCTATCCTGCCCCAGCCAGTGCCCATCAGACTGAGTATTTTAACTTCAACACTGTTGAAGAAGTTTGCCTAAAAGGTTCTTTGGAGACGTGCTATAGAAGAACCATTTTCAGACACATTTGTTAAAGCCACAGGTACAATTCTTTGATCAGGCTGTATGCTTTACTTGATCTCCTTGTGTTTTCTTCATTGTTTAACTTCCATTGGCATCATGTGGCAATTTCGGTTGATATGTGGTAATAAAAAAGCTTGAATCTTGAATAAACACACCAACACATCACTCATGCTTCTCACACTCGGATTTCTCTTCCTCTCCTTCTTTCTCACTGTCTCTCTCTCTCTCACTTAAATCATTCCAATTATCATCTAACCCCTTACATCACCACTGTAATCATCACTTTGTCAGTTTCCACCTCACCCAAGGGAAAAGGAGCCATTCTGTGTTGCTGCTTCCTCTGAGGGCTGATGGCAATGCGTGGTGTGTTGATCTGCAGCTCAGAAAGCCATGTTGGCTCCAGTGCCCAGTCATGCCCACTGCAAAGGGCCTTTGCCACCCCTCCTACAAGAGTGAGCACAACACTGTGCCACAAAACAACAGCCTATTCCACAATAAAGCCTTTCTTTTACAAATTTGATGACCCCTGAATACAGCCAGTTCACCCAGTTCAACTAGCTTAGTGTCAGCATTGTTTTTCTGTATTAAAGGAATTGTTTATTAAAAACTTAGATTAATGAATATTTTCTTCATCCCTGTCATCATGCCAATCAACAAGACAAGTGTCTGAAGTTTGCTTATGTAGTTTATTAATGTAGAAGTTAACAAGTAACTGGTGTCTATATCTGTGTCACTAAAATCTCTTTGGATGACCCACATTTCAGTTCACATTATCTTTGTTCAGGTAGCATTACTGAAGCTCATTTTGTAGCTCATTTGCAAAACTTTGAAACAAACTTCAGACTACAAATACGTCTTGGCTGACTGAATATGTGGTCATTCATGTTGTGTTGTTTTCCAAGTTAGACGTTATGTTTCCCTGCATACCCACCACTGAAACAGAACCTTCCTCTGCTCCATGGACCATGGCCGCCCATAGAAACCTGCACAGAAGGTTTATAAACATCAGGCAAGATTTTACATTATGAACCTACATTTGTAAAAATGTGAAATATCATTTTACTATATACACACAGTAAGAGTCTTCAGTAAGAATCGGTTTTACATTTGATATGAATCTTTAGCAAGAATGTACCGTATTATATTGCATAATGAAAATAAGATATGAATCTTCAGCAGGAGTGTGTTGTATATTTCACATTGCCAACATTAGGCAATCTTTAGCAAGGGTGTGGAGAATGATTTTACATTATAAACAAATGGTAATAAGCTCTGTGTAAAAGTGTGGAGTTTTGTTACACATTATGAAAATAAGGTATGGATCTTTAATAAAAGCGTGGAGCATTACTTCACATTGTGTACATATGATATATATCATAAACAGGAATGTGGAGTATTATTTCACATTATGAACGATATGACACCACACTAATCTTTTGTAAGAATGTGGAGCATGAATGTGTATTAAAAGTACAAAGTACTATTTTTAAAATGAATGTGTATTATGTAGGGCTGCTCAGTTAATTTTTTCAATATCGAGATCACAAATACTTAACACGATTATTCATTGAATTGGAGAGCATCATGCATTCACTAAATATTTTATAGCATTTGAGATTTTCCTTTTACCAAAATGGAAATGAAACATCACTTGATCAAGAAGCCCTGGCAAATCCAGACTGGGAAGGTGAAATGAGGTTTCTGTACTGCATAACCTGGTGTATGAGCAGTGTAAGGCCATGGGTTCGGTCCTGATGCAGGACCAAAGTGGGTCAGTGATGAGAGTGAAACAGCCAACACCTCCACACTGACATTTCCCTGCTGGGCAAGTGATAAAAAGCATCCATACAGAAATAATATGGCATGAACCTGCAGACACAGGCAGGGCTAATCACGGTGGCCTGTCCCGATTTATGTGCTAGCAATCAGAACAGGTGTGTGTGTGCGTGTGTGTGTGTGTGTGTGTGTGTGTGTGTCTGAATAGCCCCTATTCACACACTCTCTGAATGTGGCTGTTTCTAATGCTCTGAGGCTGCATGACCTGGTGTCCAGTGCTCTGACTGTGGTGGCCAGATGGTTTGAGCCTGATCTTCCTTCCTGGATCCCCTCACAGCCTGGGATGAAGTGATGGTCCCACTGTTCGCACACATAACAACAAAGCCCAGCTGTTTACCTTCCACGACCCCACACAGGAACTCGTCTCTCCTCTCCATCTTCGCTGGTTTCGCCTCTGAAGCGACAGAACGCCTGTGTGCTGTCAGCGGGTCGGCGCCTCCTCTTTCTCCATGGCTGAAAGGCAGGAGTCTTCAGCGGCGCATCGCCCTGCGCTCCTCTCCTTCCCGACACTACACACACCCTAATAAACTAACACACCCAGCGCATCCAGCCGCCACATCACACACACACACCCTCCTCACACCAGCGATCACTCCGTACTAGTGGGTCTGATAGAAGAGGCTGTGTGTGTGTGTGTGTGTGTGTGTGTGTGTAGGGTTCAGAGCAACCTGCGACACCTAGTGAACACTCTTCATAAACACACACACACACGCACACACACACACACGTCGACCGTTTCAGAAGACAAGCCAACTTCAGCTGAGGCTGAGAGGTGGGAGCGACACCCCGCAGTGAAAGGAGGGCAAACAGCTCGAGCTCGAGCAGCTTCTCAATGAGCTTATCTAATAAAGGACCTTTGCAGTTAAAACAAACTAACAAACAAGCAAATAATTTAGACGTATTTTAACGTAGACGTATTTATTTATTTAATAGTTTCCTTATTTTTTAATAGTTTGGGTCTTTTTAATTTTTATTTGTTTATTAATTCGTTTGTTTGTTTATTTATTGCTTCTTTGTTTTATGCAACGGCAATGAGTATTCATAATGAATATGTTTCTCAGTTAAGTTAAATAAAATACACTCAGTTGTCTAGAATGTTTTTGCTGTTTGTTTGGAGTAGTCTGATTTTAAGGCTGAACTCGTAAATGTAAAAGCTCTACAGTGTCATTTTTGGCTCTGTTTACTTTATTAGTTTCAGCTCTGCTCTCGCTTTATTCACGGGGTTTGATAGATAGATAGATAGATAGATAGATAGATAGTTTGCTCTCTTTCTGAAGTGCTCTGATTTGTTGACCTTGTTGCCTGGCAACGGAAGGCGCGAGGGGGACGCAGCAGCAGCAGCAGCCTGACAGTGACCGGCTTTGATCTTTCAACACTTCATAGTCCAGAATGGCTCTGAGGAAGAAACAGCAGCAGGACGGCTCGCAAACACACACTGATCACTTCCAGACTGAGTGAGAGGAAGAGTTTCATATTTGTCCAGTGTTGTATGATTTATTTATTTCATGTCTCCTTTACGGCTTGTTGTGTGTGTGTGTGTGTGTGTGTGTGTGTGTGTGTGTGTGTGTGTGTGTGTGTGCGCGCGCGCACGCTCAGGTACGACACACTGACTGAAACCCTCAGCACCCTCAAGAGGAGAGCAGAACAACTGTATCCTTCCTGCACACACTTCCCTTCACACATTTGCTGCAGCTATGAACATAAACATAAACATAAACTCCAAATCAACTCTAATCTCATAGGAACCTTAAAAAGTTCATCCAGCATTGCTTTATTGATTTCTAAAGCCATTACTGTTCATGTGTCAAAGTTTAAATTTCCTTAATGCTAGTGTTAGGCTCTTCCACATAGCACTGTGGCTTGAATGTGTTTCTTTATTGTAACACACTTTGGGGAAAAAAGGTTGAATGAGTAAATGTAAACGTCTGCAGGAGGTCAGTTAAAAAAAATGTTGCCAAAAATGTACTTTAAAATGTTACTGATATAACTATACACAGTCCATCACTTAAGACTCCCAATCTCGGTTTAAAATGCTTTCTGCGATTTGAATCCATAACCCAAGTGTTGGGTTCAGTACCTTGCTCTAGGGTACCTCAAAGAAACCAACTGGTTCAGATTTCAAACCCCTGATTCCCCAATCATGGGATGAAGTGTTAATCAGTAGGCCACCACTGCCCCAGTGGGGTGATACATGTCATTATGAAGTGTAGTCACTGGGCATAAATGGGAAAAACTTATACAATGTTCATATACCAGTCCAATCCCCTAAATATTCTTGTTATCCACCATCTTGTTCCACATAACACCCAGTACTTTAACTCAAATCCAGACGAAGAGATAATGAGTTTCTTCAGAACGAGGCCTACCAGACACGCACAGAGAGTGTGAGTAGCTAAAACTGACAGTTAATAGAGTTACCATTATGTAACTTAGGTGGTCCTTGACTTGCCATAGTGTCTCATGCAAAGCCTCTCATGTCCCTGTAGCAAGAGTACGAGTCATACATGTCGAAGAGGACGCAGAAGCGGCAGAGTGCCATCGTCACTCTGAGGGATCAGAACCAAAAGGAACTTGAGGAGCTAAGGAGACAGAGAGAGGAGACACAGGAGAAATATGAAGCACAGGCCAGTGGTATGTAGACATGTATGTGTATGTAGATGACATACATGTTTTCATTCATTGGTGTGTTTGTGTATAAACTGTGTCATCATACAAGAGGGGATGGAATCACAAAAACAGTATGTTTTGTGTGTGTGTGTGTGTGTGTGTGTGTGTGTGTGTGTGTGTGTGTGTGCCTGTTTGGATGAATGGGTGTGCCTGTTTGGATGAATGGGTGTATGGGTGTGTGTTTTCAGAGCTGAAAAAGGAGATTTTGGAAAAAAAGAAAGAGCTGGCACAGCTGAATCTGGAGATAGCAGAGCTAAGAGAATTTAAGGTAGTCATGGAAACTCTTGTGTGTGTGTGCTTCTGATGCCTCAGACTAAGACTGTATATTTAAATAAATATAATATCACTAAAATGTAAAGTATGACATTTAATGTAGCCCATTTAATGAGAATATTGAATGCAGACCACAGTCATCAAAAATGGCGCCATCTTGTGTATTTGATGTGTTATATTATTCTGCATGGATGATGGTATGTATGTCACCAATCAGTATGAAATCTAGCAGCAGCAGTTCTAAGTATGTACATACATATCATATATATATATATGATATATATATATGTATATATATATTCTGTAGTAATGTTGTTTTTATTTCATGAGAATTAGATCATTTATAAGGGTATTAATGAATTCTTACAAACTTACTAAAGGTTTCTGTTTGATTTCCTACAGTACTGGTACAAAATGTATGTTCGTTTGTGTGTGTGTGTGTGTGTGTGTGTGTGTGTGTGTGTTTACTGTAGGGTCTACAGCAGCAGCAGTTGGGTCAAATAGCTGATCTGGAGAGGGAGATTGCAGCCCGCCGCCTGCATCACTCAGAGTCTCTGCAGACTCTGAAGGCTGAATTTCTTAGAGAAAAGGAACGATGCAAAGTACAGGGCAAACAGATGGTGCAGACACTCACCCTTGAAGCCAACAAGGTGAGCGCAGAACTATACACACCCACACCGGGGAGTTTGTATAGTGTATACACAGGGGAGGCAGAGCTTGACTTAAACTTGGATTGAGACGTCAAAATGCAGCAGTCAAAGGGTCCAGGTTCTTTCTCATGAAATATATAAAGTTCTCATATTTATACAGTGGATGAGCAGAGGGATGATAATGTGTTTATGTGAGGAATGTATGGGTGAGGAGAAAAACCTGATTTTATACATTGATAGTCTAGAGAAAATTGTAAAACATGTAAAAGAAAAAAAAAAGGAAAAAAGGTTGAACTCTGGCCCACATGCCCTCCTCCTTTCTGATGATAAAATTTGCATCATTCTTACTGAGCATTCTTTTAATTTTTCTCCTGCATTATATCTCCCCTCCCCCTTCTCCTTCAGGAGGCGTCTCGTTGTCTGCTCTCTTATATGCAAGAGGTTTTTCAAGATAACCAGCGCCTTCGAAAGGAGCTGCAGCAGCTGATCCAGAGAGCTCATGCTCTGCACACCCAAAGGGAAGTGCTGCAGACACAACACAGGCAGCTACTGCTGGAGAAAGAGTACATAAAGGAGCTTCATCACATGCGCTTCTCCACACACTCAAACCCTGCAGCACAAGGTGGCACCAGCACTGAGAGGACTAACACAGGAGCAGCTGCTTCCAAGTGAGCTGACCCATGTAGAAGATGAGGCTCACCAAAATATCTACTTAATGTGATTATAACTGAACTAACTATATACTGGGCAAAATGTAAGAGAATGTAAGTCATGTGTTAGTACTCACTTTATCTCTCTGCATCAGCTTTAATGAAGCTTGTAGAAAATTCATCTGTAATAAATCACCTGTTTTACCTGTGAACTAATGAGCCAGTCAAAATAATTGGAATAACAGGAAGGGCAAAGTAAACATGTTATGCATAATGACTGTTCTGAAATCAGTATCCTATTATTAAAAAAGTGCTGGATTAAAAGAAGGAAATGTGTTCAGTTCTGACAGGTGTGAGAAGCAGGTAAGCAGGTGACATCACTGCAGTTGTTATGAAACTGAAGGAATAAGGAAGTTCACCTGGAACAGCAACATTCTTGTCCAGCAAAGTAAGGACATTTGAGACTGAATAACTGGTAACTTTGAGAAGAAGTTAAACACAAGGAATTTTGACGATCGGTTCTGTCAAAGCGTGTGATTAAGGTATGTACAAATGTGCTTTATTAAATGTTTCAGAACTCACATTGTGCCGGCAAGTGTTGATAGGGGGAATGCCATGTGGAATCAATGTCAAATAGGGCGGTTCATCTGACAAAATAAGGATTAGCTGTTATCACTGTTTAGGCTTGCGAGGTAAATTGAATGAAAAGGGCCAAATTGAATCGTTTTCTTTTGTCTGTTAAAAAAACACATTAGTGATTATGTGGAGATGATTGATACAATTAAGTTTAAAGGAGAAAGCAGGCAGTGAACAGTAGAGGATCAGGTCAGTTTGAAAGTTACTGAAAACAAAACCACAGAGACTTTGTGTAAATGTAAAAAGTGTAAATTCAGCAATGTAAATTTAAAAAGAATGGTTTGTGAAAAGATTCAATTTGGGTGTTTCAAGTAAAGGTTGTTTAAAGCTTGAAAGGTTCTGTTTAAAGTATTATAATAAAAGCAACATTATTAGTAATAAATATTGTAATTGTAAATAGTATTAATAGCAGTAACAGTAGTAGTACGTTACAAATATGCTACCTATCCCTCATGTCAGTTCAGTCACATTTTTAATATTCAAAGGAAATGAACAGGAAACGTTTAAAAAATCTATTCCACTCCAAGGGCGCTACAGCCAGATTAATCAAAAAAATGAGAGGAGATTTAAAAATATTTTTGCATTCATACTGAAAATGCTAGATAACAACAACAACATCATTAATAATAATACAGTTCTGCCAAATTACTGTTGAAAAGCCAAAAACTATTGGTTGAAAAGTTCCAAAACATTCCACCACCTTTTACATTACAGCCCACTCCATCCTGGTCATGACAAGCATTGCTTATAAATGGAAGTAGCATACATGCATGCATATTTACTGATTAAACCAGAAACTGTTCCTTTTGGCCATGTCCGTTAAAATATTATCCAAGATCATGCAACTTCATCAGCATATATACTGCACACGGCAGTACACATCATTTCTACTTCACCTGTCAGCTTGGCAGGCTGTTGTGCAAGATGAAATCAAGGGTGTTACAAATTACCCTTTGTGGCCCTCCCTGTCCCCCCTTTTAGAATCACAGCAATAGGCCATATTGTTAATGTGTCAAATGTGTTTTCTTGGTGGTAAGGATAAGGAAAAGAAAGGAAATGGCTGATTCTGAATCTCTATGACCAGAAGAGGACAGAGAAAGCATGGATAAATTAGATGAGTGTAAGTGATACAGCACACACACAATCATAACATTTCCTTAAACAAAAGAACATAATGGGGTGCATAGCAAATGATGTCCATGATTACGCACAACACTGAATGCTGTGTTGCTATTCAGCTAAGTGAAGATAAAATAAAGCACATTGCATGTCCAAAGGTTTCAATATTTTCTACCAAAATGCAGTTTCTGCAGCATTTATTTGTTACCATTTAAAGGGTTCTGTTCTCATTGCAGTTTGATAAACAACATTAATGCTCTTAATTTATTTTTATTCTTCCTAGTAGATTTGATAATTGTGTTATATCAACAATAGCATCATCCTTACAGAAACAAGAAAAATACAGTATATCAGCTCAGAATTCCCATATTAAGTTGTCCTTAATTGTTTGCCATCCGAATACAGTGATGAAACAGATGAAATAGGACAGGGAGAATTACTTATTATTTCGTTTAAGGCTTTTTTTTTTTGGCACTAGGTTTAATGTTGTCATTTGTTTTGTCATCTGTCCTGACCACAACAAGATCACCCTAACTGAACTACAAACGAGTTGATGTTGATCAAAATCAAGTCAAGTCAAGTAAAGTAGGATTTAATTGTCATTTCAACCATATACACAGTACATAGCGAAATGAAATAACGTTCCTCCAGGACCCTGGTGCTACACAAGACACGACATGAGACACGACATAAGACAAACAGACAGCAGACAGAACAGACAGAACAGTAGACAGAACATGCAGTGCATTCATCCGACGCTGCTTTGTTCTTGCAGTGATGCAGAACAGAGCAGCCCATGTTACTGGCAATATGATGGAGCAGCAGTGTTTTGGTTAAAGTGCAGAGTGAAAAAATAAATACCAGTAATAAGTAGTAAGTATTAAGTATTGCTGTAAGTAATAAGTGTAATAAGTGTAGCAGTGGTAAAGTGATTCAGTTCAATATTCAGTGAATATTCAATCCAATTTCAGAATATTTTGCTGCATCATTTGCTTGAGCATGCTCCTTTAAAGAGCACACCCCTCTCAACATTTGCGACTATTAAAATATTTCTTTATGGAGTTCATTTTTGAAGCTGAAGTTTCTTAAGGTTCACTTTCAAATAACAGTATTCTTTAGCCATAGGTTGATAAAAAAAAAGTTGATAAAATAGTTTTTCGATAGTTATTGAATAATTGCAATGTTGGTGTGAACTGCAAAGATAAGTTTAAGGAAGACATATGGGGTAAAAGGACTTTTGGACATTGGGGTCCCTGCTTGGCATTTTTCATGTTTTGTTGCCTCACAACCTGGAATTGAAATGGATTTTTTGAGAGTGTGCACCATTTCATTTACAGAACATGCCTACAACTTTGAAGATGTATTTTTTTGTTTTATTGTGAAGCAAACAACAAATAGGACAAAATAACAGAAAATTTCAGCGTGCATAACTATCCCCCCCTTAAGTCAGTACTTTGTAGAGCCACCTTTTGTGGCAATTACAGCTGCAAGTCGTTTTGGATAAGTCTTTATGAGCTTGCCACATCTTGCCACTGAGATTTTTGCCCATTCCTCAAGGCAAAACTGCTCCAGCGCCTTCCTATTGGATAGTTCTCGCTCATGAACAGCAATCTTCAAGTCTGACCACAGATTCTTAATTGAACTGTTCATTCACTGCATTTTGTTGATTGATGAAAAGAAATGATTAACACTTACATTTTTGAAAGCATTCAAGTCAAGTCAAGTCAAGTCAAGTAGGATTTTATTGTCATTTCAGCCATATACACAGTACACAGTGAAACGAAATAACGTTCCTCCAGGACCCTGGTGCTACACACAAGACAAGACACAACACAAGACACAAGACAACATAAGACACAACACGGGGCAACAAGTGCGGACAAGACAGACAAGACAGACAACAACAGACGGCACGACAGACAGTACATTCATCCGTGGAAGGCTGCAGTGTTGTGGAATTATTATAATAAATTATTCTTTCTTTACAGCATTTTTTCCACACCTGCCTAAAACTTTTGCACAGTACTTTTCTCATTTCACTTCACCAACTTAGACTATTTTGTGCAGATCCATCACATAAAATAAGATTAAGAAACATTACAGGTTGGAATGTAACAAAATAGGTAAAAAGCCAAGGGGGGTGAATACTTTTGCAAGGCACTATATGTGGAGACATTAACCATTGTGGATAATGGTCACCAAACCCCATCCCCTGGACAGTAATTCCTGCACAGTCAGAAAGAGACAATTGAGAGTTGAGAGTTAACTTTTCAAAAAGTAGACCTTCTAAAACTCATTCCATATAAATGTAATTGTTATGCCAGCTCACAGATAGAACGTTTACTCCATGATAACATGTTGTTGGACCAAAAGGTTTTATAAATTGATTAATTTCACTAAACTCTTTCGTTAAATTATGCATCCACATTATAAATAAACTGCTTAAATATTTTTACTGCACTCTGACATGTGTGTAGCATACTTTTTGTGGTTTTATTACCGAAACACAAAAAATCACTCAGACTCAGAAAGAAAAGAAAGACATTTTCAAAGAATGATGAAAACATTTTTGAGACGAACAAAGTTGTTTGTTAAATTAACATCTCTTCTATTTTTTTATGAACTGTCAAACAGTTCCACATGACTCTAGCAGTCACCTGAATGAAGATCAGTTCACGTGCTCTATTTGTCTGTACACATTCACTGATCCGGTCTCTACTCCATGTGGACACAACTTCTGCAAGACCTGTCTAACCCAATACTGGGACAATGCGCAACTTGTTCAGTGTCCATTCTGTAAGGAGACATTCTCCAAGAGACCTGAACTGAAGACGAATACAACACTGAGAGAAGTTGTGGACCAAGTCAAGAAAAATGGTCTTAATAATCTTGAGATTCTTTGTGACGTCTGCACCGGAGTGAAAATAAAGGCCCTGAAGTCCTGTCTGGATTGTGGTGTGACTTTCTGTAAGAATCATTTAGAGCCACATTCAGTTGGAAAACTTAAGAAACACAAACTCATCGACCCAGTAGAGAATCTGGAGGACTATATATGCCAGAAGCATGACAGACCCCTGGAGCTCTTCTGCAGGTGTGACAACACTTGTGTGTGTCTGTTCTGCAATGAGACCGATCACAAGAATCACAACACTGTTCCTCTTGAGGAGGAGAGCAAAGACAGGAAGGTGAGATACACTGATGAACAGCAACTTTAAACATCTTTATGAAAAATGCTAATTAATTTCACTATAAACTGATCTGGAAAAGAGAAAATTGCTAAAGATTTTATAGAAAAACCAAGAAATAAATGTTTTATTCTCTGACTACAGTCACAACTGGCAGAGACCCAGACAGAAGTGCAACAGATGATCCAAAACAGGATAAAAAAGATCAAAGAGATCAAACAATCACTAGACCTCCGAAAAGTGGGTGAAGCGTAACTACATGAACATTTACTGTTTTTAATTCATTTTGATAATGTTTCAAACAAAATGTCTGTGTGTGGTTCAATCTCCTGCTATTTCATTAAAGTGAATAGTTTCTCTTCCATTAGAAAAACACAGCGAAAGAGATTGCTGATAGTGTTGAAGTCTTCACTGCTCTGATACGCTCCATCGAGAGAAGCCAGGCTGAGCTGCTTGAGGTGATGGAGGAGAAGCTGAATGCAGGAGAGATTCAGGCTGAAGGTCTCATTAAAGAGCTGGAGCAGGAAATAACAAAGCTAAAGAGGAGAGACTCTCAGCTGGAGCAGATCTCACACACTGAGGACCATATCCACCTCCTACAGGTCTGTGACCCTCCATCAGCTCAATGTAGCAAATCACAAAGCACTGCCCATGCTGAGGGTTATCTCGTCTCCGCTGCTGTTTTGTAGGTTTACCCCTCTGTGTTCGTCCCTCCACACACCAAGAGCTGGACTGATGTTAGTATCGAACCTGATCTGAGTGCAGAGATTGTGAGGAAATCTTTGTCTGAACTTCAAAAGACTCTGAATGAGAAATCCTGCAAAAGTCTAAATGTGAAGTTAAGAGAAACAGGTAAGAAACAATGATATTTGACATGGTCTTTAATAGAAAGCATTCTACATGAAATGTAATTGGTTTATTGAGTTATTAGACAAAGATTCAAGGGATATTTTGTTGTTTGCATTTTAGTAGAAT
Source organism: Hepsetus odoe (assembly GCA_017165825.1). Lineage (NCBI taxonomy): Eukaryota > Metazoa > Chordata > Actinopteri > Characiformes > Hepsetidae > Hepsetus > Hepsetus odoe. The sequence goes on along the minus strand of CM029388.1, from coordinate 8,425,826 downwards.
CACATCAAAACCATCTCTGTTAAGCTAAAGAAAATTCCCTTTTTATTGCAACTAGTCTCTTTACAACTGAGGAGGATTCAGCAGTATGCAGGTACAGTGCTGTTTATGATCTACTATCTCTTAATTATGTTAGATATTGTTAGAATATTACAGTTCTCTAATTTACAATCAATTACAAACTGGTATTCTGTAAGCTCTTTTTAAAGGTTAATAGTTCTATTTTCAAAGGTGTCCAGGTCTTTCTGGAATGGGGCTTGTTTTACCTCTAGGTTTTAATTCCAGCAAAGCAGGTGCACACCCGAATCAGCATGTTCAAACTATTTATTCAGGCTAGATCATGTGTGCTCCTGCTTGACTGGAACAAAAAACCTGCGGTCTCACTGGTCCTTTGCTGATAAGGTTTGACACCCTTGCTTTATACTCATGTCAAAGACTGTGTTTCTCTTAGTGGATGTGACTCTGGATGCTGACACAGCTCATCCCAATCTCATCCTTTCTGATGATGGAAAAGAAGCGAGACATGAAAACACAAAACAGAATCTGACCGACAACCCAAAGAGATTCACCTATTATGCCATGATCCTAGGAAAGGAGGGATTCTCCTCAGGAAGATTTTATTATGAAGTGCAGGTCAAGGGAAAGACAAAGTGGGAATTAGGACTGGCCAGAGAGTCCATTGAGAGAAAGGGACAGGTTGCATTGACCCCGAAAGATGGATTTTGGACCGTTGTTCTGAGGAATGGGAATAATTACAAGGCCTGTGCTATTTCTTCAATTTCCCTCTCCCTGAAAGAAAAACCCCAGAAGGTGGGGGTGTTTGTGGATTATGAGGAGGGTCTGGTCTCCTTTTATGATGTGGAGGCCAGGTCTCATATCTACTCTTTCACTGGTCAGTCTTTCACTGAGAAAGTCTATCCATACTTCAGCCCTTGTAGTAATGAAAATGGTAAAAATGCAGATCCACTAATCATAACACGTGTGATTAAGACTGAAGAATGAATTCTGAGGTTAAACCATTCAATATTCTATGTAACATCTAGTACAAAATGACATAAATAACATTGTCTGCAGTAGCTCAAGGCACAGTTTTAAACATTTTTCTCTATAATCAGAAATGTATTTAAAATGAATTGATTAAAGTTGTATATATGCTACTTTTACTATGATTAAGTCAACAAATGATAATTTATTTGGACAACTCCTTTTCTGAATTCATTAAAAATCTTCTTTTTCCCAATGAAAAAAGTTTTTTTCAAGGGCTAGACGGTAACACTACAAAGGAAACACCAATATACCTGAATAATTTGCCCTCGGTCCTGTCTAATGGTGTACAAGATATAATAATATAAATATATTTTTATAATGATGTATACATGTATAGTACTATATAAATTTACATACTATTTAATGTTATATAATTCATAAATCAATATTTATATGGAGCAAAAGCCATTTCTTATTTTTTTGCTTCCAACAAGCCAACATTTCTTGTATTTCTTTATTACTTATTTAGAAGAAAATGGTTCTCCTGGCTTGCATAAGGCAAAGTTTTTGGCTCTCAGTTTCAGTCCAGGCCCTGTACCTGACCAGGGATCTACATATGAACCATTCAAGCAGAACAAAGCCATTTAACTAAGCCATGAAAAAGCAGGTGAAGGTGATTACAGGTGATCAGGCCAGTGATTAGTAAACTGGCGACGCTGAACGCCGAGTGGCTGAATAATCTTTATCCAGGCAACTTGTATTTTTAGGCACTTTGCAGCCTCTCACAGAAAACAACTGTTCCCATTTCTCTAATTGGGGTGGCGGTGGTCTAGTGGTAGGGTGGGTACTATGGACCCTATGGCTCAAGAAGTCCCAGGTTCAAATCCCACCTCTGCCACTACCACCACCACCACTGGGCCCTGAGCAAGACCCTTAACTCCAGGCTGCTCCAGGGGGACTGTCCCTGTAATCAGGACATGAGTCGCTCTGGATAAGAGCATCTGCTAAGTGCTGTAAATGTCATTTAACCTACTTAATATGACAAATATAAAACAGTTTAACAGGCATACGAGGTGATTCCCTACCAAGTTATAGAGAAAGGGGACATGATTCAATTAAAAAAAAAAAACATGGAACAAGCAAAGTTAAGAAAACCTACTGTGTCTTTATAGAGAATATTTAGTATAATTCTTTAAAGAGTTTTTACTGACTCTATATAGAAAGTGAGTGTGTTTTGGTGTTATGATCTATCGCTCAGGATTATGTATTAGTATTAGGGCCACCAGTACTCAGTATTTCTGTAATACATCTTTTAAACATAAAAATGAAACTCTCTTAGTTTTATTCTATTAATTATACTATCTTGAATGGTGATCCTCTGGGAACATGTGTGTCTGTATACTGAATAATGCAGTCTGATGTTTGGTTTCTGCCACTATCGAAGGAAACAGCTGGAAAGTCCTTTGGTCACGAGCGCTTCCGAACACGTACAAATCGGGTCCCTCCGGTTCGTGCCGATGATCTCCATCCTGCTCCGTGTCCGTGCTCTCCAGCTTGCGGAGTGGAGACAGGGCCTGACCGAGTCGGCGCACGTGTCCGGTCTCTCCCTGACCATCGCTCATTCGCGGTCAGCTCTCCGGGCTGTATTTCGTGTGCTTTTGCGTTCATCCCGAGATTCAGCATGCCCCCTAAACGACCGAAAAGCGGTGGCGGGAAGAAGGGCTCCAAGAAAATCCAAATCCAACTGAAGAAAGAAATCGTAGAAAAGTATGAGCGCGGCGTTCGCGTCACCGATCTCGCCGCCGAGTACAAGAAGTCCACGTCTACGATCTCGACCATTCTGAAGCAGAAAGAGGCCATTAAAGCAGCTGATGTCGCGAAGGGAGTCACAATGTTGACCAAGCAGCGGCCTCCGGTGCTGGAGGAGGTGGAGAAGCTGCTGCTCGTGTGGTTGAACGAGAAGCAGCTCGCTGGGGAAAGCGCAAGCGTGCCGATCATCTGCGAGAAAGCCCGGAAGATCCGTAGCGATCTGCTGAAGAAAAGCCCTTCCTCGAGGGGCGAAGGTGATGATTTTAAAGCCAGCAGAGGATGGTTTGAAAAGTTTCGCAAGAGAAGTGGCGTTCGTAGTGTGGTAAGACTTGGAGAGGCTGCGAGTCCTGACGCTGCTGCTGCTGCGGAAGAATTCGCCAAACATTTCGAAAATTCGTGGAAACGAGGGCTTACTCGATGTTTTTACGTTTAGTTTACTGTTGCACTATGTGTTCTGTGGTACAATAAACTATTTTGTGTTTAAAAATCTTTGCCGTGGACCGGATTAATCGTATTCACAAACAATCTTTTGGGGAAATTACGTTCAGCTCGCGTCCAGAGTTTTGGCCGAATCATGGTCGTGACCAGCGGCTCCACTGTAGCTCAGTTTGATACTGTTGGCAGAAAAATAACGCCGTGAATAAAATGTTATAGCATTGTTTTAAAATACTAAAAAAAAAAAAAACCCTCTATTTTGCCACCTTTGGTGTCAGTCAACCACTGTGGGTGGAAGCTCAGAAGACCCAGCTGTTTGTACTTGTGTGACTAATTGTGAACTTCAAAATCATAAATAAAAACCATTCTCTCACCAAAATGAGTAACACGTTTATTTCCTAGGACCTACATGTTCATAAACACTTGCATCGACTGAGCCAGAGCTACTCTTTGCTGCTATTGTTCGCCCAGACTCCAGCTGTATTTATTTATAAAGTGTTAAAGTATATCTAACCCGAACAGCTTTAATAATGTGAATATGTCCGAAGTGAAAGTTTTCTGCGACTCTGAAAGGCGTCTGCTGTTAGGTGACTGGACGGGGACTTTTATTTTGAAGGTGAGAACGTTACCCGTTTCTGTGTTCACGGATCGAAGATGCGACAAACCAAACAGTGACAGACTGATAACAGCTTTCAGAGGCGAGTGTCATTCCCTCCGCCCGGCCCGTTAGTGTCCCCTTCTAACACTCCCGCCATCCCGGGAACCGGCCAGCGTTTTGTCGCGGTCTTTACTGTAATGTGGCTTTAAGTGTGTGAACAGCGGCACGCGTTAAGTTGCTAGCTAAAGTGAGGAAAAGCCTTTGTTTGGACAGGCGACTCGGTTGTTGCAGCTGGAGAGGGTGAAATTTGGCGGAAATAAGCGAATGAGTTTAGTATGTGGTCGGAGTGCGGTCGGGGACGTTAGCCCGCTGCCATAGTTACCGTCGCTCGACGGGGTCGGGGTTAGCAGTGCTGGGCTGCCCCGCAGGCGGCGGCGTCTTGCCGTGCTGTGCGGCGAGCGCGCTCCGGTTTTATCGCCCAGTTAACTTTGTCTTCGTCCCTCCAGGTCGCCATGGAACAGCGTCAGCCACCCCGTCCTGCCGAGGAGAGAAGCGAGGTTGGAATCGGGGCGAGAGGTGTCACGGCCGCCGACGGCTACGACTGTCGCATCTGTGGCTACAAGGCAGCGGACGTTGGCTCGCTCAGCCAGCATCTCCATACTGTCCATCCGGTCACCTCCCTGCTCGCCCTGAGCGCAAAGAAGGGGAAAGAGGGGAAGCAGGGTGGCGGTGATGAGGAGGAAGATGCTCGGGCTCCAAGTGTGGACGGAGAGCAAAAAACCAAAAGGAGAAAGAGCCCCGATGTCCAAAATGTAAGTGTCAGCATGGGTGATGTTACTGCAGTTTTGATGTCTGTTGTAAAACAGGCCTCTGTTTTGGTTTTCACATGTATGTGCTGGGAAAGAACTTCAACTCATGTGGTTACAACCACTTGGCAGTCTGTGAAGTAATCAGGATGCCTTATTTTTCCCCCCTTTTATAAATCACTCATCTTATTTTATTATTTTCACGTGCTCCACCTTGTTTCTGGATAACAAGATGCCATTCAGGGTGGTTTCTTATTCTAGTATCACCAAAGTGTTGGTTTGTGGTTTTACTGTGCCCAGATATTAATCTGGTCTACCAGTTAAGTGGGGCTGAATAGTTAAGAAAGCTTGAACTATATACAGTATTATAACTATGAAATTTGTGATTTTGCTGCCTGAACCAGACAACTATTATTGACCATAGGTATTGCTTTTAGTCACTATATCATGCCTGTGTATTATTTGAATCTATAGTTTTATTGGCTGGGACCTTGCAAGTTTTTCTGTAATTCCTTCTCACCCACACCTCCAGTTAGCAAGTCAAACTTTGGTTCCTTGGCTGAATTTAAGCTCTTAATTCAGGAGGTTTTAATGCAAATAAAGGTCAAGATCTAACTGGTATTGTGTTTAGCTTCGTGTTACTGTAGTTATATCCAGGTTTTGTGGCAGAAACCATCTGCAGTGTATAATCAATTCTTCATCTAACACACACCCACCCACATCTGACATTTCCATGCTCCCCACAGCCTGAGCTTTCTGAGGGGTCCACGTCTTCCTTATCCAAGGACTCTGCAGGAAGCAACCGAAGTACATGCATTTCGGAAAACCAGGTAGTGGTGGAGCACACAGAGACTACAAAAAATGCACTAGCCAACAAGGTCAGCCAAAGCCCCTTTTCTGCCTCCATTTTGTCTCGGAGGAAGGCCTCATGCTCTTCAGGGTCTAGCAAAGGAAACCAAAGTGAGGACACTGCATCTTCTGGCACCTCCATCCTCAATCGGACGCACCTGGTGTGTCTGCCACTAGTTTCTGAGGGGCTGAAACTGGTGTGGGTGCGCTCTGAGCAAACTCATGAGCTGGACGCCGTTTCTGAGCTTGTGGATGCTTTCAACACCTTTCCGTATCCCACAGAGCAGGAGGCTAATGCTTTGGCACGCCACTGCTGCCTGCCTGCTGAACGGGTCAAAGTGTGGTTCATGATGCAGCGTGTTCGCTATGGAATCAGCTGGGGAGACAACGATATCCAAGAGACAAGACAAAAACTGCACCGCCTGCACAAAATGCAACACAGCGAAGAGTTTGAAGAAGAAAAAGAAGCATTACCTGAAGATTTAACCCATAACAAGAAGACAGCTGAGGAACTACAGCAAGGCTTTAAGCAGGCATCTTTAGGGGACGCCTTAAAAACACAGATGCAGCAAACACCCAATCATGGTAGCATTTCATCCCAGCGTGATGGCATTGACTACGACAGTACTGTAACAAACTGTAGTACACCTCAGTACACCAATGGATTAGAACAGTTTGTTCCACACACAGCAGAGGCTCAGTCTGCTTTTGAACAGTCATCCTTGCTCAAAGCCCAACATCCTATCTCTAACATGCACATGAATCTCATACCTCCAATTGAATCTGATGACCAAAGTCCCACTGCATACAATTATCAACCACAACTTGATGGCAGTATCCACCAGAATAGCACAGAGCAGTACCAGTCCCCAGCAAATTTGCACACACCGCTAAAAACAGACACCCTCCGTGCTCCTCCACCACAGCTGCGAAAAAAGACCAAAGCTCAGTTGATGATTCTGCGCCGCAGTTTTGTCCATAGGAACTGGCCTTCTGAGGCTGAGGTTCAGCGTCTTCAGCGTGTCACTGGACTCGGGCGGCATGAGATACGAAAGTGGTTTGCCGACAGCCGATATCAGCTTCGCAGGAGCGGTCGGACTTGGCTGTCTGAGGACGGTAGACGCTCACAACGGGCATCGGGTAGATATAGAAAAAAACTGGATGATGATGTGTTTCCTGGCAGTGGCTTGTATGACAGCAGTGAAGTAGGTGAGGGCTTGGAGGTTGACCTTGATGTGGACATGGAGGATGAGCAGGAAGCTCTTATGGATGAAGTTAGTAGTTCAGATGCAAGAAAGGAGGAAAGGATAGATAAAGAGCCTGGGGATGGTGAAACTTCTATTAAATATGAACGTAAAGAAATCCCGATAGCCCCTTCCCCATCAACTTCTTCCTCTTCTCCGTCTCCATCTTTTATCCAAGGCCGAGTCCTTAGCCTCGGCCCCGAGCCCAACCTGCGGAAGAAGACACAGGAGCAGCTGGATGTGCTGAGGCAGAGCTTTCTGCAGTGCCAGTGGCCCACCAGCGAAGACTACACCAGCTTGCAGAGGAAAACTGGTCTTACACGGACAGAAATTGTCCAGTGGTTTGGTGACACACGCTACCATGTCAAACACAACAATATGCGCTGGATGACCCCAGAAGACAGGGAACGGATCATTGCAGGCATCACTAAACAACAGAGAAGAGGCGGTAGGGCCACAAGGAGCAAGACCTGGCTAGAGGGCACCGACCCAGGCTTCAGTTTTGAGGAGTCTAAACCCAGCAACGGGACAGGGGGGGGTGAAGCAATGACTTGGGATAAGTTATGTGAGGATAGTCCTTCAGCACTGCCAGGGGGTGAACTTTGACTTTTAGGTAATTGTAAATTTACTTATGTTACAGAGCATTTAGAATAGGAGATACAGTAGAGTCTGGACTCTACATGGCTGCCAAGTACTGTAAACCATAAAGGTTTTTATGTTTGTTTGTTTAAATTTTTTAAAGGTTTTTCTGGTCTCTCTGTCTCCGGTCCAGTGTTTATCACCACTGATGCATTGATATAATCCAGTGCCTCGTCAGAATCTTTAAAAAAAAAAAAAAAAAAAAAAATCTATTTATTTCATTTTGCCAATCTGAGCAAATTTTGCCTAAGTTGAAATTATTTATGATAACACTAAAAAGAAAGATGCTGAAAGTAATGTGCAGAACACTGCAAACTACACAAACTACTGTCAGCTTTCATGTGTAGCGTTAGGCTGTCTGCCTTGAGTTCTCTTCCTCGGAGACATTCAGTAATCTGTTAGAAATAATTTTTTTTTTTTTATACACACATTTTTGCTCCCTTTTTTGGACTTACAAAGCATTGATTTAACAGAACAGTCAGTCAATCAGTGCAAAAAATATTTATTTTAAAATGGTTTTAAAATAATTGTGTTAAGATCAGACTGCATTACATCATGTACTTACATTTTGATTATTGATCATTTCAATTGAGTCATAATATTTTCTTTTAGACCACAGGATCATTATCCAACAAAAAGCTTGAATGATACATTTTATATTCTATGCATTTGATTGATCTCACGGGGTTGACTAGAGAATTCCTTTTTCACTTGTGAAGATTTTTGTACCTATTTCTAGAGAATATTTCCCCTTGGTTAAATGGCATTTTAACTCAATAAACTGGTCTTCAAAACACAATTTCCTTTTTTGGAGATTTTTAAAAAATAAATGCATATAAAATTGTAATGCTTAAAATTATGGAAATTTATATATACAGCTTCACATAGGAAAGATTTCCTGGTCCTGGACTATGTCCCTCCTAATGTAAAGTCACCATTGCACATTTTCTACAGTCAGAGACAAATCCTGCACAGAAGTACGGATTTCCAGGAAATGATAGTGTTATACATTTTGAAGAATACTGAACAGTGGGCTTTCATCCAAAAATATGATGCATTTTTACAACAATAACAGAGTTAACATTCTGGGATGAAATAAAGTCAGTTCCAGTATTCTGCCTGAATGTCATGATCACCACGGTGCACTTGCAGGAGGTCCGCCCCCTGAATGATTCTGCGAATCACAGCAGCTGACGTGATCAGCATGTGGCCAGCTGCCTGGAGTATGGTGGAGATCATTCTGAGGGCTTCTCTGTTTTGGATAAATTAGAAGATAACATGAGACACTGCTTTTGATTAAATATATTTGATATTGCAGTTTGAATAAACTTGACAGGGACTGGGTTTTCCAAAAGAAATTAAGCACAACAATAATTCTTAAATGGTACAATGAGCACTTCACTAAACTTTTTACAATTTTTATGTACTGTATAGTGCACATTAGTATTTAATGAGGTATCCAGCATGCCATAATTACTATCATGTACCATGTGCAGGACTAAAGAACAGGGACGTGACAAGAGTTTACCCCCAGCAGTTGAGCCAACTGGACTGATCCCAAGAATGGCCTCCTTTTCTTAGCACTAGATGTTTTGCAACAGCTTGTAACAGCTATTCCATGATGCATTATGGGGCGAAGTATATCCCCAAACTGTTTACTGAAATATTTGCCCAGAGTATTGCTTAAGCTTAAGCTGATCTTAAGCATACTAGTGACAGTCATGCTGATCACTCACTGAATTTTACTTATGAGAAAAATATGCGAACATGCAACATTGCAGCGGTGGCTAACTAGACCCCAGGATGAGAAGGTAATGAGTTTGAATTCTGGACCAGTAGGTTGCCTTGAGGTACCCTTGAGCAAGGTACCGTCCCCATCACTGCACTGCTCCCTGCTGCAAGTGTGTGTGCGTGGGTTAAATGCAGAGAATGCATTTCATTGTGGTTCACTGTGTGCTGTGCTGTATTTCAAAATGACACATTTTGATGTCACTTTCACTTCGCTTCACTTCAGTAGGCTGTTTTGAACTTGGTCAGTTTAAAAAATGTAGGAATATTCATACCCAATTAATTGAGAAGATATTCCAGAGATTTCCTGCTTTCTCACCTGAGCACTTTCTTGGGTCCCAGACATTTGAAGTCTGCGCTGACAGAGTACAGACCCTGGAATGTTGCCTTCACACTCAAAGAGCCAAAAACGTCCATTGGGTTCAGACGGTAAAGGTCAAAGGTCACTCGAGCAATGTCACGACCAGTGCGGGGTTTTCTGTCAGCTGGTCTGGAGCTGCTTTTCTGGGCTGTCAACTGTCAATGATAAGCTGGTTTAGCCTATGGAAATAGCAGGCAACTGACAAAAAGATAAGACGACATGAGACCGATTACACAATCTTGACACAGGCTGTGATTGGGCCATTTTATATCATGAGAATATTACATTTTTAAATCCATTTGAGAAGGAATGAATAAGATTAAAATCTAAATGAATGAAAAGGTCCTCAGCATGTAGTGCAGGTTATCATAATAGTACATAATTTCACACTAAATTGCACTAAATGTATGCCTTTTTTCCAGTTCTATGTAACATCACAAGTGGACACACCAACTGATGTGTCAAGACTGCTGTCCAAAATCACAGACCAGCATTAGAAATCATACTCGCTGACTCAGTATTCAATAGGCATGCACACCATCTCATACTTACAGGGTGGGGTCTCCAGGCCTGCTTCTGCTCCAAAGCCATGAGAACCGTGTTGTCTGGCAAGGCCATGAGAAAGTCATCTGAGTCCACTTCAGTACCATCTTCCTCACATACCAGAGTCAGCAGGGTTGGAATCAGCAAAGCATGTTCGGCCTGACACACATTCACAGTGTATAACAACAGCCAACAACACACGCCTGCAGCTCGGTGTGAGCTAAATGTATTCTGAGTTTATTTTACATTTAACAACCATTTAACAACAATTGATGAAATGTTGAAGGGATCAATGATCTTTGTGGGATCTTTTCTTTGTTTTTGTTGTCTCACCTTCTGTTTTAGCTCCTTTAGAGTCGCCGCAGTGACACCCTTGCGGCTTTCTCTGTTCCAGGAACACACTCTGAAAGGCCTCTGAGGGGGTGACCACACACGTCGAGACACTGACCTAGAAGAGAGGTCAGGAGAAATCAGGAGCTATTATATAATGAGTGGGAAAGCCTGGGTAAACAGCTGGTCAAACTCAGATGAAGTGACAACACTGTAGTATTTTGTAGAGTTTTAGACTGTTTCACAAAAATGGGATTAAGTTTTAACTTTTTATTAAAAAAATCCAGGGAAGTGGATCATAAAGTTACAGTTAGATTATATTATATTATTATAATATTATCCATTCATTATCTTATTATCCCGAGCAGGGTCATGGGTGGTGCTGGAGCCTATCCCTCCTCCTGGGGTGCAATTTGCCATCACTTTGGACGTAGGGGGGAAACGCACAAGGCAAGGGGAGTCAGACCCACAAAAATGACTGGGACCGTCCCACCTGGGAGTGAAACCCAGAACTTTCTAATTGTGAGGCGACAGTGCTGCCCCCTTTATTATTTTTTATTATATTGTGTATTACACATATAAAATAAATGATTTTTTACAGTCTTTTACATCCTGTTTCAATATTGGTTTTCATACATTGATACACTGTATATATTAAAATGAACAATTCCGTCAGTAAGGAAGGAGAAAATAGCTCAGGTCACTGACGGGTTTAGAAAAATAAAACTCAGTAGGAGCAAAGCTCACTAACCTGTAGAGTGTGTTTGTGATACCCAGAGCAGAACTGAACCACCACTAAACCGGAGTTACTCTCTATGATAAAAGTAAGACCATACAATAAATACATGATGAACAAAAAAAATCATCAAACCTACTTAATGAGTGAAGATGTTGTGTCCATCCTGTTGATCTCAGTAATCCAGTATTATGTTTTCTATTGTGTATTTTTACATTAATCCTAAGAAGTGTTCCTCTCTACAGCTTCCAGTGTTGTGGCTGATTCTCCTGCCCTGGGTCTGGACTTCAGCCTGCAGGAGATGACTGAGCTGGAGATGTCACAGGACAAAGTCCACTCCATGATTAGGTGCAGAGGGTGTGGGGGTTGGAAATATAACCAATAGAACGACAACAACAACAAATCACAGAGTAAACTTTAAAATAACTGAATATAACTGGGCAGCGGTGGCCTAGCGGTTAGGGCGTTAGCCACATGATTGGAGGATCGGGGGTTCAAACCCCTTCCCAATAGGTTGCCCTGAGGTACCCTTGAGCAAGGTACCGTCCCCATCACTGCTCCCCGGGCGCTTTCAATAGCTGCCCACTGCTGCACGGGTTTGAGTGTGCATGGGTAAAATGCAGAGGTCCAATTTCGTTGTGGTTCATGTGTGCTGTGCCATGACCTCGCAATGACAAGGGTTGTCACTTTCACTTTTTTTCACTTTTTCATATGGATCATGGAGATTTTTCATGTCATCTGTGGTTATTTTAAGGTTATTTAAAGATAAATTGGACATCTTTAGGCAGGGCACATCAACAACAATCAATGAAATGAAAACCTGCGTTATTCTTGCTCGTAAATCATCCATAACCTTCAGCACTCACTAAGTGAAAAGGTTCAGGCTGCCCACAGTGGAATCAGGGAGGGCTGTGTCCCAAACTGCACCACCACCGCACTTAATAGTGTGTTAAAAAGTAGAGTGTGATTTGGGACGCAGCCTCATTCCCTTTGAACCGGAAACAGTTCAAGCGGTTTGGCGCGATGGAAAATAAGGCTTGCGAGTTGTTTTTAAGAAGCGACGACTTTTTTTTGTTTGTTTGTTTTTAATATAAAGTACTGGTATTGATCTCTCTGCAGATGCAGCTCTTATTATAATTGTAATTTTAAGCCGTTGTCACTCGCTGTGCTTGTATTTGGCCCGTTTGTTCATGAATAACGGGTAAAGTTAGGAGGATTCAGAAAATGAGCCCTGAAAAGTCTGAGAACAACCGTAAGTCCACCTTTATAGGAGGAATAGATGAAGTTTAAATGTAGTTATTTGCCAGGCAAAACTGATGGTGTTTGTTTTTAATGAGTCGTCCTTCCTGTAGGTTTGCAATAAATGAAAATAAACATCCAGTAATGTTCAGGATTACTACCCTGTTAGTGATGTTTACTACAATCTTCCTTCTTTCAACAACTATCCATCTGCCCTCCAGACAATTTGAGAATGTTTTTCAAATCTTTAATAATATTGTTTTTATTCAGTCTTTAATAAAATGCAGTTTGGCTAATGTGAGCTGTGAGGTGCTGGTGGGTGTGGTTGATGTTATATCTGCTCATCATCTGATTGATTTAAGCCAAAGGCCTGGGGAACAAGTTCAGTCGTGTATTACAGCTGGAGATGTTCAACTGCTTACGGTGAATCAGAAAGCCATGGAAAAATCTTTTAATCTCACCCCAACCTTTCCTCATCCCTGCCCTGATCAATCCGCAGAGCCTTTACCAGTGGCTTCCCTTCGTCTTCTGGCGCCACCGTTGAGGCTGGTCTCCGCCGCAGTGTGGAAGGTGATGCAGCAGAGGGATGTTATGCATTATGGAAAGCTAGAGGAGTTTGTGGCATCCATTTCGGAGACCGTACCTGGACTGCTGACTTGTAGACATCAGACCAAGCTCACTGTGGGTCTACGGGCACGGGTGAGTTTTGGAGAGAGAACTGATTCTGAAATTTGTGACTCTTTTGTAATAGAAGAAAGAAATCACCATTCTGAAATGTACAAATTTATTCCGTCTTGAATTTAGTCAAGGCACCAATTTTTCCTTAACCATTGCTTATTCCCATCTACATTATACAGCCTCAAACTGTGGTTTTACCGTGAATAGTCATTAAAACTAACAATTAATGAAAGCCAAAACTCACTGATTGGCTTTATCAAATGACATAATGCTAACTATTGTCTACAACTTCTATTTTTTGATCGCAATGTTAGTGTAACTGTTCCTGTAAAACTTGAGTGTGCCTTGTTTGTGTAGTAACCTGTTGAAAAATCTAGCTGTAGGTGAGTTGGTGGTGGCCTAGTGGTTCAGGACTGGGCCCCATAATCAGAGGGTTGTGGGTTTGAGTCCAAGACCAGTAGGTTATGATTCACTATGTGCTGTCAAAATGACAGAAATTTCTCTTTCATTTCACTTCTCTGATCCCATTTACATTTACATTTACGGCATGTACTTTCTTTAGCTGATCCTGGAACAACTTCGTGTTTCCCAGTCTCCTGACCCTGAACTCATTCTCCCTCAGCTGGAGAGACTTTGTGCTCTCACCTCGTCGTATGGAAGGGTGAGTGACCTTTTTAATTCTACATTGGTGACTTTATGTCTCAATAGTTTTTAGTTCTTAAACAATAATAAATCATGCCTTTTGTTTTCTGTATTCTGTTTTTCTGGTTCCATGTAGAAAAAGGATAAGAAAGTGGAGATGGCTGTGAAAAACTTCCACACACTTGTGCACACTCTGCTTAAGAGCCTAACCGAGAGGAGACGATTCTTCCAAGTGAGATAAAATGATAACGCATTAAGCCTATTTTATTTTTTAGGTCAAATGAGACCTTTTTTATGCTGTAAACACCTTAATCAATACACCACCCTTTTCATCCACATTTTAACCACAGGAGGAGTTTGACTCTCAGTACGGGACACACTTTGACTCTGCACTCGAGAAATTGCTGTGGGAATTCCTGACCAGGCTGGACCAGCTGCTTCCAGTCCCAGACTTGGTTCAGGTCAGTTTCTGCAGATCATTTATAAATTGCATTAGAATCGCTGACAAAATCATATTTTATCTATGTTCTAGATCATAGCTGAGTTTACGAGTTATGATATTCAACATTAATTTCACTTTGCCACGTGTATTAAAAAAAAAAAAAAAATTATACTTTTTTTTTTTTTTTTTTTACAAGTTAACATTTTTACACACATTCTAGATAATAGCTAAGTTTAATATAGTAAATTACAATGTAGAATAAATACATTTATATCATAATTTGAACAAGTGTAATAAAAAAAAAAAAACAATTGTCCAATATTGGAGTTTTAGGAGGGAGTGTTAATAAAATCTAACAGTGCAAAGCTTAAAGGGAATAGGCAATTTAGTGCTCAAGCCTCAAGTCCAAAGATTTTTATAAACAAATTTAAAGAAAATATTTGCATGTAAATTGCAATAAAAAAGACGAGTAGACACTTTCCCCAAATTGTTCAGTCTTTGTACTTTGAATAGCACACGCTCATGGTGTTTCGTGAACATCCCTGAGCATCTTTTAAATCAGTTTATATAAAAACTATTTGGGCGATTTATCTTCTATTATTTTTATCTTTTGTTTTTATATTTATTTTTTTTTTAATTTTTTAATTTATTTTAAGCATAATTCATTTAACTCAGTAAATGATCCACAGCTGGTCATTTTGCACTACAGCCTTTCTTTTGCTGGTGGTCCTCAAAGGCTACCCAGTCAGGCTGCTCTGATGAGCAGTTATTTTACCAATCACTTACTCAGCTTGCATTGGAACAGGTTCCATCTCGTGTGTCATATAGACACAAATAAAATCCTCAGGGCTTTGTGTTTGCCTGAAAAATTGATTTCCTGACGCACTACTTAATTACTGATGGGTAAACTTTTCAAATAGTGCAAGTAGGGCCTAATAATTCCCCCAAATTTACCCTCATCAGTGACTGTGTTTCAGACTGTTTCATGGCTTAATGCTGCCCCAGCTGTACTGGAAGAGAGCGCTCACTCTGTAACTCAGTCGCAACTGCTTAGTACACTGCTGCAGCATGAGAAATGTCTGGGCCACCTAAACTCAACAGGTGAGCATTGTGAAAATGTGAAGGATTTATTGATTCTCAGAAATATTGATAAATCATTAATTGGCTCTTTTGTTTCTCTGTCATTTCCTCCTATATTTTTCTTGCTTTTGCCCCCCCCCCCCCCACCTCAGTATCTATTCCCTCTTCTGTCGGGGACTCTATTCTATCCTCTCTTTCTATTTCTTCTTCTGGCAGAGTAGGGCATACCAACCAATCAGGATCTGCTACCATGCCAAATACTAGTCCGACACCTTCAACAGGGAGTAGAAGGCAAAATACAAGAACAAGGTCACAGATTGCACCTGTCATTGGGACAATATCCAGTAAGGACCTCCCACAGAACACTTCAGCCAGTAATGACGTATTGTCTGGAGACAGGACAGTAGCTAGGGACAGTAAAGAAGAGGACTCCAGTTACACAGGGGTCAAGTTGAGCTCATGCCCTAAAAGTGACATTCTGGAGGATTCTTTAGATGATGAGGACTTTTTAGGGAACATACTAGTTTCTGTAGTGAGTCAGACAAGCAGCGAAACAGAAGACTGTGAGGAAACCCTAATGCAACCTGTGAGAAGAAGCATCCGGAAGAGGAGGAATGTAACAGAGAAACAAGAAACGAGGAGTACTACAATAGCACTAGAGCTGGACAGAATGAATAAAGAGGAGGGGCTTGAAGCTGAAAATAATAAGGCTCAGAGAACTGCTCATGACATCACAACTTATGAAGGCAAGGATCCGCTTGCTCTCCAAGCTCCCTTTATGAAGCGTCAGCTTAGAGTCATCATTCCTCGACTGGACATCCGAGACATCACTCAAACTGTGTTTCTGAACTCCAAAACCAACGAGGAGGAAACTTCAAAATCCCCAAGACAGTCATCCAGAAAGAGGAAACACAGTTGCATGAGGACCCCTGAAAAGAACCTTACTTGCAAAACTGAAAAACCGTGAGCAGAACTTCTCCGATTTTAGTGTGTGAATCTTTTTCATGTATTGTTTGTTTCGTTGTTTGTTGGCTGAAAACAATGCTCATAGATGTGTTTCTAGTTTACGGTAATTATGAAAAATATTATTATATGAAATAATGAATACCTTTAATACTGATTTAAAAAAAAGTGTTTGCTTTCCATGCAGAATCTGTGCTGGCTCACCCTGTATTCCTGCCATCAAGCATGTGAGAAAGGATAGTTCGGGTAATTATCTTCAGTTCAGGGTTACTACTGGAGATCATCAATTTTTAGCAAATCTTCATTGCAATAACACTTTGAGTCTCCTTCAATGTACAGTGCAGTTTTCCTTCTTTTAGTCTTTCCCTTATTACCCAAATAAGTAACATTTTGTCACATGGTACATTACATTGGAACACAGCTGTAAATATAGCTACAGTAGTTTTCTTAGTTTCTCCATTATTTTAATTGCTACTGCATTTGTGCTTATGATCGCTTAAAATCGCTGCAACTGAGATTATCAGGGTTCTAGGAATAACTATTCCAGTTATCCAGAGATGCATTATACGGTCTTGATCAAAAGTTTAAGACCACTTGACAAATGGCAAAATATCAAATGTTGCATGGTTGGATCTTAACAAGGCTCCAAGTAGAGCTTCAACATGCTACAAGAAGAAATGGGAGTGAGACAAAACATTTCTTTGAGCATGCAATTTATTGAAAATGATGCTTAAACTGAAACAGGTTGTTTTACAGCTGATCAAAATCTTAGGACCACATGCCTTTAAAAGGCCAAATCTGTGCAAAAATGTGGATTCATTGCCATTTTCTGTCAGGTAGTCACACTGTCATGATGTTCTGATGGCAAAGGCAAAAAAAAATTCCCTTTTTGAACGCGGTCGGGTTGTTGAACTGCATATGCAGGGTCTCTTGCAGCGTGCCATTGCTGCTGAGGTGGGACACAGTAAGACAGTCATTTGGAATTTCTTAAATGATCCTGAGGGATATGGAACAAAAAAGTCAAGTGGAAGACCCAAAAAAATTTCACCAGCACTGAGTCAGAGGATCCTATTGGCTGTCCGTCAAGACACTGGACGATCCGTTACTGGTACTGCAGCCCCATAACCATCAGACGGCATCTGAGACTGAAGGGCTTCAAAAACAAAAAGCATCTTTAAAGGCCTCGTCTCCTTGAATGCCACAGAACTGACTGTTTGGACTTTGCAAGAGAGCACCAAACTTGGGACACTGAAAGGTGAAAACGTTTTATTCTCTGATGAGAAAAAATTTAACCTTGATGGTCCTGATGGTTTCCAACTTTATTGGCATGACAAGCATATCCCACCTGAGATGTTTTCTATGTGCCACAGTGGAGGGGCGCCATAATGGTTTGGGATGCTTTTTCCTTCAGTGGAACAATGGAGCTTTAGGAGCTGCAGGGGCGTCAGATGGCCAGATGTTGCAGAGAGCATCCCTCAGTCATGAGTGGTAACGACTGGGTTTTTCCACAGGGCAACGGTACAGTACACAATGCCCGCAGGACAAGGGACTTCTTCCAGGAGGATAACATCACTCTTTTGGACCATCCTGCGTGTTCCCCTGATCTAAATCCAGTTGAGAACCTTTGCGGATGGATGGCAGGGGAAGTTTACAAAAATTGGCAACAGTTCCAGACAGTAGATGCCCTTCGTGCGGCCGTCTTGACCACTTGGAGAAATGTTCCCACTCACCTCATGGAAACGCTTGCATCAAGCATGCCGCAACAAATTTTTGAAGTGATCAACAATAACGTTGGAGCGACTCATTACTGAGTTCATGTTTGGAACTTTGGATTTCTGTTTTGGGGGGGTTTGTTTTTTTTGGAGGTATGGTCCTAAACTTTAAATAAAGTTTAAGTTTAAGCGTTGTTTTCAATAAATTGCATGCTCAATGAAATGTTTTGTCTCACTCCCATTTCTTCTCATAGCATGTTGAAACTCTACTTGGAACCTTGTTAAGATCCAACCATGCAACTTATGATTTTTTGCCATTTGTCAAGTGGTCTTAAACTTTTGATCGGGACTCTATATTAATGTCGTGTATTATTATACTGTACATCTGCTGATGATATGCTGAAAGTCCACCTCTTTTCTAGAAAAGCCATGTCCAATAATCGAATCCACTGATGACATTATTGTTGATTCTGAAGATGAAGCTAGTGAGAAAGTAAAAGCCAATGTAAGTATCTTCTCTGTTGGTTCACCTTCCGAACGTTCTCAAGTCAAGTAGGATTTTTATTGTCCTTTCAGCCATATACACAGTACATAGTGAAACGAAATAACGATCCTCCAGGACCCTGGTGCTACACACAGGACATCAGACACAACATAGGACATAAGACACAGCATAAGACAAGACAAGGCAACAAGTGCAGACAACAGACGGTACATTCATCACAAATAGTACATTCTGATTTACAAGTTGCTGATAGTTCATCTGATGCGACTCAGTTTAAGTTGGTTTTCCTCCATTCATCTGTCAGTTTCTTGCATCAGCATGCTGTTGGCAGAATATTTTTGGATGGTGGATTATTAACTTGAAGGTGATTTTTAAAAACTCCACTCTGTGCGGTACAAACAAACATGCCTCCTATATCACTGTGACTACTGTTTGATTCTTGACCAGTGATTAAGGGAGTAAAAGGGTTAAATTAAAACTAAGGAAATTATGGGCTAGCCTGTAATTTTAAAACTACAAAGTACCACCCATATGGTCAGTGGAGCTAATAAAATGGGTCTAGATACAAGGTAGCTGGACTCATCATTGTAGACTAAGGTGAAGGGGTTCATCAGTGTACGGCTGCGGCCAGACGTTTTTTGAGAATGACACAAATAATACATTTCACGTTTGCTGCCTCAGTTTTTATGATGGCAATTTGCATAAACTCCAGAATGTTATGAAGAGTGATCAGATGACTTGCCATTATTGCAAAGTCCCTCTTTGTCATGAAAATGAACTTTTTCATTTAAAAAATGAATGAAATCCCAAAAGAACATTTCCACTGCATTTCAGCGCCTCAACAGGACCTGCTGACATCATTTCAGTGATCCTGTTGTTAACACAGGTGAGAGTGTTGTGAAGGACAAGGCTGAAGATCACTCTGTCATGCTGATTAAGTTAGAATAGCAGACTGGATGCTTTAAAAGGTGGGTGGTGCTTAAAATAGTTGTTCTTCCTCTGTTAACCATGGTTACCTGCAAGGAAACATGCAAAGTCATCATTGCGTTGCACAAAAAGGGCTTCTCAGGCAGGATATTACTACTATCAACTATTTATCGGATCATCAAGAACTTCAAGGAGAGAGGTGCTGTTGTTGTGAAGAGGCTTCAGGACACCCAAGAAAGTGCAGCAAGCACCAGGACCGTCTCCTAAAGTTGATTCAGCTGCTGGATTGGGGCACCAACAGTGCAGAACTAGCTCAGGAATGACAGCTGGCAGGTATGAGTGCATTTGCATACACAGTGAGGAGAAGACATTTAGAGGATGGCCTTGCTATGCCACTCAAAGAAGAACATCATGGACAGACTGATATTCTGCAAAAGGTACAGGGATACCGGGGCTCACTCACATTTTGGACCAACACAGCCAGGAAAGGTACCAAAACATCCTCCGAGGGAAACTTCTCCCAACCATCCAAGAACAGTTTGGTGAAGAACAATGCCTTTACCAGCATGATGGAGCACCATGCCATAAGACAAAAGTGATAAGTGGCTCAGGGAACAAAACTTTTAAATTTTGATTCCATGGCCAGGAAACCCCCAACACCTACACATTGAGAACTTCCTGAAGAGGCAAATGGACAAACAAAAACCCACAAATTCCAACCATTGATTAAGCAAGAATGGGCTCCATAAGTCAGGATTTGGACAAGAAGTTGTTTGTCAGCATGCCAGAGTGAATTGCAGAGGTCTTGAGAAAGAAGGGCCAACACTGCAAATATTGACTCTTTGCATAAGCTTACTGCAATAGTCAATAAAGGCCTTTGAAATGTATGAAATGCTTGTAACTCCAATTCCGTATACCCTAGAAACCTCTGACAACACTGATCTAAAAACGACCCGTGTCATTCTCAAAACCTTTGGCCACGGCTGTAGGTTAGGGTGAGGCACATAAGATGCATGGTTTTAAACGTACTGTAGTTTATTTCAACAATTCTGACATTTTGTGTTCTTGCAGCTGTTTACAACTCGCTACTGCAAGACCAAGAACAACACTTATGTTCCCACCTTACAAGAGTTTTGGAGTCCTGGTTTCTTTCGCCGTGACTTTGTTTCTCCAGGAAATGGGGGGCGATAAGATTTATTTACATTTTTGGTTGTTTTATTTGAATTGTTATAAACAGGTGTGCTATCTCTGATGTAGCCTTTTATTTTAACTTGGGATGATAAGTCATATATACAGTTAACAAAGTATATAATTAATATGTTTAAGTAAACAATGTTATTATAATGTCAGTATCTGTATTAGGTCTTTATGTGAAGCTTTAAGTGCTGTACAATAGTGCGCGGACTTTTTGAGTTTGTGCGGTTTTTTTTTGTTGTTTTTTTTGTGAATCCTAATATAATTCTAATACAGTAGACATATTTATGCATGTTTTTATTGTTTATCATGTCACAAACTACCTATATAAAACATTTTACTAAGCTTAATAAAAATAATTTTGTTTCTAACTACAGCAGCACCTAAAGCAGTTTTATTTTGCAGTGTAAATTCAGTTGTCACTTTAAAAAATTAGCCTCAAAATGTGAAAAATAAATGTAGTTTATTACAATTTGAAATTGTGAAAACCTCTTACCTAAAATTCTCAGGACATGATGTAAATAATGTTGGATTACGAGGCTTTAACAAGTCTCTCTCGTTTATACTCTTGTATGATTATACACCCCTAGAGTCTGCAGTTAATACCACCCGTGACAGTAATGGTCTCTCCGGTGATGTAGGAGGCCTCATCTGAACACAGAAATGCAATCACTCCCCCAATGTCTTCTGGCTTCCCCAGCCTACAATTGATTTAAAAAAATCAGTCAAACATAAATGTAAGACAAAATTCTGCAATAATTTTGTTGTAAGATTTTTAGGATGTTCAGTCTTTTTGTTCCACTTGACCTTAACAATTAACAGAATCAAAAGTCAGTCCTCTCTTTGGTTAATAAATAATTAACTACAGAACTGTGTCTGATGTCAAAGTCCTTTCTATTTTATGCCAAAGACAGTGAAATACAGATACCTTTTAATGCTCATTTGCTTCATAAACTCATCAGATACGTCTGTGCTCTGCCACAACTGCAACAGGACAAGGGTTAAATGAAATCATGTAAAAATGTAAGGTTTTCTGAATGAAGTTGCATGCACAGAACGCTGTGCAAAGCAAGACTAAGAAATATATCCAATAAATAATCTAGAACTGTTAGAGGAATGTAGCACAATAACTCACTGCAGAACTGAAGCGTGTCTTGATGATTCCTGGAGCCACACAGTTGACCCGGATGTTGCTGTGAGCTAGTTCAGGAGCGAGGGCTCGTGTTAGACCCAACAAAGCTGTCTTACTAACACTGTATGGACCCAGACCCTAACAAAACATAAAAGCCACAACTGAGGGAACAATGCTTTTAGGAAAATTTTGTAAGACTTCTGACATCAATCGTTCTGTCAATTTTCCTTTTCTTTAAAAGGCAAAAATTGACATAGACATAGACATTCATAGACATTCCTCTTCTGTTGGCTCTCACCGGCATTGGCTGGTATCCAGCTACTGAGGACACAAACAGCACTGACCCCCCCCTGAAAAAGAGAAGAGTTATCAACAGAAAAAACTTAACGTTTTTAACATCATTTTTAATTTGTTTTTACTCTCTCACCCTCTTTTCTCCATGTGAGGCACCACTTGTTTGGTCAGAAGGAATGCAGCTTTCACATTCACATCTAATATCTATGTAGCACAACCACAGAAACAAGACCAGCATGCAAGTAAGTGAAAAAGGAAGGGGCACCTGAGATATAAAAATAAGGTCTGTTTGCCATTTCAGCTGGAACACATCTCCAAATTGAATGTTTTAAAATTCTATTTAAATGTAGTTACATGTTTAATTACATTGTCAAGTATATTACATAGTTACTTGATTTTTCCATCCTGTACAGACAGAATAAGCATTCTTTTTTCAGCTCTTTCTGACATCAAAATAAAATTGTCGGGAAAATGTAAAGAAAAGGAAGGCCACACACAACAATGCCTTTCAGTATTAATATTCAGGTTTTTCTATTTCTATTCTGATTTTATATACGGAATCGACTGAAAACTTAGGATCCGTATTTCTACAGACTTATTTCAAAGAGATGAAAGTGAGATGATATTCATTTTGAATTGCACCATTTTAAAGGTGAATGGTCATAGCTTCCGGGTTATACCTTGTTCCACACTTCTTCTGTGGAATCCAGAATGTTTCCAAAGAAAGGATTAACCGCCGCATTAGAGACTAGGATGTCAATACCCCCACACTGCTCCATAGTCTGAGGGAAAAAAGGATCTGATAACAACCTTCTTACAAATACAAGAAGTGGGGATTCTCTTTCTTACTAATTTTGGAGACAGAAACTAAGAGCTCACCATGTTGACTAATTTCTCTCTGTCCTCTCTGTTCCCCACATTACAGCTGGTACCTGTCACCTGGATGTTTTCACTGCGCAACACTGACACAGCCTTGTCCACATTGGCTTGCCGACGACTGCTCACCACAACATGAGCGCCTCTCTTTCCCAGTGCCTGTGCAGCGGCCAAGCCAATCCTAAAGAGATTCTGAGTTATTACACTTTTTTAAGCTTTTAACAGGTTCATGTTTATGCTATGCTTGTAACAACAACTATCAGGTATGTTTTGTTAATGAATTTGAACTTCAACCCAAAATGACAGCAAAAGGAGATCTGGTACCCGTCAGTGGAGGCAGTCACTATGGCGACTTTACCAGCAAGGCTGCTGTGGGACATCGTTCTTCTACCAGCAACAGTGTTGGTCAGAATGCACTTAGTTACAGTCCTCAACATTACCTTGAAATAAGGATAGAAAGGAGAAAATGTTATATTAATATTCATTTTTGTTATTACATTAACAACTGAAAAGCAGGATATTATTCCTCCACTATAATAAAAAAAAATAGAGACACAGCCCAAAGTCTCAAGCTTTAAGTTGCATAATAAATAAAACAATTGCATCAACAATAGGTGGTAAAACTTTTCTGTGTAAGTCCAAAAGTCTGACAGCTACAACATTTCTAATAAAATTAATGGTATGAAGAGTGAAACAGTCCCTCTCCTCTCTTCTTGCAGCAGTAACAGCCACAGCTCTCCTAGGAAGTCTCCACACTACACATTGTTTTGACGATTTGAATTCAGTCACAAAAGTGATAGTGAGATCCTGCAGGTTGATGATTAGTTTTGGATCACATGTGCCACTCCAACTGAGGTCAGAATTATTAGAAAATGTTTAATCTCCAGAGTATACAGATGTTACTCAGCAGACAAATGCTGGGAGAGCCTTAAATTCTAGCACACATCCCATAATTTTCAGAGTGAAAAGTGAAAGTGACTACCCTTGTCATTGTGAAACACAGCACAGTACAACACAACGAAATTCAACCTGTGCATACATGCAGCAGGGGGCAGCTATTGAAAGCACCCGGGAAGCAGTGACGGGGGCGGTATCTTGCTCAAGGGTACCTCAGGGCAACCTACTGGTGAGGCAATCGAACCCACAATCTTGCAACCCCGGGCAACTCCCTAACCACTAGACCACCACTGTGTGTTCATTTACACACATGTATCAGCCTCAAAAAGCTGAATTCACTGGTGAGCAGGGTGTCTGGATTACACCTGGACACAGTAAACAGTACTGTTTATAGAAGATCCCTCAACTGATGTTTAAGCCTTCGATGATTTATTTGATCCAGAGTAAAGCTGAACAGAGGGATTCAAACTGAAAGATAAGTGAGAGGTTATGCAGGTTAAAGGTTGCATTAAAGCTGACATTATCCTACAACGTCCCAGGCACTGTCCCGTTAAAAAAGTTGCCGTCCATAGAAGTATAGTTGCAGTTGTAGTACAAGAACAAATATTTGTTCTGCTCAATTTACCAGAGAAAAACACAAGACTCTCAGCCTTTGGTCTGCATTACAGCATCTATACATATGTTAGCATATGTAAACATTTAATGATAACTTTCATTACAAATTTCATTGTCGTATTTTAGTTGTAAAAGAAATCTCCTGCTGTTGAGTTGGACTTTACCTCGGTGTCAGCAGCCAACAGCAGCTAAACTCGGGACTCCTCCTCCTAACAGGCGGCCATGATCGCGGATGTTGTTCACAGTTTCTGAAATCTTATTGGCTGCGCCTCGCTTGCTCTTTTCCTATTGGTTCCTGCGGTTCCCTTTTGAATGAATCACTATATTGACGCAAACGTTTTGTTGCTGTAATAATAACAATAACAATAATAATAATAATAATAGTAATAGTTGTTGTTGTTTTTATTATTATTACTCCTATTATTCATTAATTACAGCTCATAAAATTAAAAAGTTATCATGTTAGCAAGGGTAATATTTCATGTTAGTTAAATCTGATATTGAATTAAATTTTCTGCTTCCGCTTCTTCTTCTTCTTCATTTTATTATTATTATTATATTTTTATTTTTATTATTATTATTACTATTGTTTTGTTATTATTATTATCATTACGATTATTGATACTACATTCACTGACCACAGTTGTTCACTAGTCTATGGTTGCCAAGCAACATAACGGCAAAAAATATTCAGTGAAAACAGCAATGATTTATAATAACACAAACTGACTCAGTCCCTCAGAAATTTTTGTGTAATTGTCATCGTTTCTGGATTTATCTGTTTAAATCTGTGCTCGGGATGATTAGTAATGCGTTTTTGTTTTTTTATAAACTCTCAAATAGCACGTAGCAATTACGTTTTTGTTGCTTGCTAAACACTGCACTTTCAGCTCTCTGCGCTTCAGTATTGTTCCCAGATTGTTTTTAATAAGGAAAAAGTGCATAAGAAAAACAATCATTTAGCACATTGGGCATCTTAGGTTCTGTTGTACATAAACAGGCCCTAAAACGAACCCGTGTTGAACAACATTAGTGTGTGTCTGTGTGTAAACTCGCTAGCGTGGCTGGAAGCTAGTCTCTGGTGAGCTGTTCAGTAAGTTCATGTACACAATCAACATGTTAAACACCAAATACACCTGGCTTACTTCGGATTTTAGCCATTTCTGCGCCAATGTTTAGAAAAATGAAAAACTTTCAGGGCATTTAGGTTTGGCAGGCTATGTTAAAGAGCTGTCAGCTAAGAAGACTCAACATAAATGTGTAAACTTGTGACAGAAATAAAAAAAAAAACAAATTTGTTAATTTTGTGCTGACTAATTTTGTTAACAGCCAATGATTAATGTGGATCAAGAATATTACACAAGAATCAAATTATAATATGGTTAGTTACATAGTAGTACATCGATATAACATAAATACATCTTATTTTAAAAATGTATTTATATATTCTTATTCTTAAAGTCTGTCTCACTCACTCACTGCTGTTTCAGTTAGTTTTTGTGTTTTATAGCTTTAGTAATGATTCTCTGTACAGTCATTCCTTAAACTTTCAGTGAAGCCGTTTTTCCTCCAGGCATGCAAACCACCCCGTCTGTCCTTAGCCCTGATCCTGTACAGGAGGGTAAGTTATTATTTATGACAGCATTCAAATATTTTTCTCAACAAAGTAATTAATGCAATGAATACGCATAAATGTCCTGCTGTCCTGAGGTGTCCCGTGTGTTTCTGTTTTTTTGTCCTATGGATACTGGGGTGAGCTCAATCACTCCCTGTAATCCTGGTTGGGATAAGTGACTCAGTGGATGGATGGATGTATGGATGGATATTATATTACATTATTATATGCCCCCTCCTGAATAATAAAAAAAATTATTATTTCCAGGGGACAACCAGCAAGACAGTGCAGCACCACAGGACATTACACCAAACCACACAGAAGGTAGATGCAGCATGATTGTTCTGTTGTCTAGCAATAACTCCCAAGGCTTCCTTTCATTCACCTGCTTGGTGTGCTTGTAAATACACTCATGTGAAAACAGAAACTGACCCTATGAAAGCCTGCATGCTTTTGTAACATAATTGGACATATGGATATTTAATCTCAATTTAAAAAGTACTGGTAGATTCAAATAATATAAATAATATAAAAGACTTTTCAAATCTTCTATAAAATGTAATCCCACAAAAATGTTATTTCTGGTGAGGAATAAATTAGGACACCCACACCTTTATTCCCAATTAAAATGTCTCAAATCACACACAGGTGTAGCAGTTTAGGTGCACATGATTAGAACATCATTACTCAACATTTTGAAGGAGGTTTGCCCATTTACATTTATGGCATTTAGCAGATGCTCTCATGCAGAGCGACTTACATGTCCTAATTACAGGGACAGTCCCCCTGGAGCAACTCAGGGTTAAGGGTCTTGCTCAGGGACCCAGTGGTGGTAGTGCCAGAGGTGGGATTCAAACCTGGGACCTCTTGAGCCATAGGTCCATAGGCAGGTATCCTACCACTGGACCACCAGTGGTGGGCTCCTGACTGTTGAGGTCAGAGTGAACACCATGGTGAGATCAAAAGAGCTGTTTGAGGCCTTCAGAAATATGATTGTAGCAGCTTATAAGTCTGGTAAGGGATTTAAAAAGAATTTACAATCAGCAATTTCACTGTCCAGAAAATAGTCTACAAGTGGAGGACTTCCAAAACAGTTGCCAACATGTCTGGCCCTCCAAGCATGTTCACCCTGAGAGCAGACCGCAAGATGCTAATAGAAGTGTCCAAAAAGCCTAAAATGTCACCACGGGACCTACAGCAGGCTCTTGCCACTGTTGATGTGAAAGTGTCTCTACAATTAGAAAGAGACTGCACAACTTTAACTTACATGGTAGGAGTGTAAGGAGGAAACCTTGAGGACTGAGTCAAAGCCCAGATCTTAATCCAATTGAGGTGCTATGGGGTCACTTGAAATGGCCTGTACATGCAAGAAACCCATCAAACACCTCACAGCTCAAAAAATTCTGCATTGAGGAGTGGAGCAAACTTTCCTCAGACCGATGTCAGACACTGGTAGATGCTACAAGAAGCATCTCACTGCGGTTATTTCAGCTAAAGGGGGAACACTAGCTTTTAGGGGGTAGGGTGTCCAAACTTTTTCCTCAGAATACACATTTTTGTTGATATCTTTTGTTTAATGAATTAATCAAGGACAATTTTTGTTGTTTATCTGCAATTAAATCACATTATTTTCCAAAGATAAATAAAAACAAGATTAGACATTGATATGTGAACATTTCCTAATAAAAAAATGAATATTTAATGAGTGTGTCCTAAATTCTTCACACATCTGTAGATCATCTGATAGAATGGACATCTGTGTTTTTTCTTATTGGCAGCCAGTGTTGGAGCCACAGCAACTCGGAGGAATACATTGAGAGCAATGATCATAATGATCATAAGCAGCACTGTCATAATACTCATTCTGCTTGGGGCAGTTCTCATTACTGGTGAGTGGAAACAATGTCTTTTTGAGGAGGTGAATTGAAATGTCATTTGTTATTTAAGACTTCTTTTTAGCTTGGTAAACCTGTGGAAACCATCAGAACATCTGTTTTATGCTTCTGTCTCATGACTGACAATCTTGCCCTGTGGATCTGTGACAGCAGATTAACTATAAGTGTCTTTTTCTGACAGCTTCTAAATTAATGGACATGGAAGATCTGCTTAATCAAGGTGAATACAGTTCTCCATCACTATTTAAAAATTTTGCAATATTACAATCAAAGGCAGAAACATATTATGATCATTCAGAAATGTTGAGTGTGGATGTGGTCTTTGCTGTCAGTCGTAGGTTTAGACTCAGGTAATTGTGCTTGTGGAAAGAGTACTCAGAATTAACTGGTGGGGAACTTTTTTTATTTAAGGAATGGTTACAGATATTGTATCCCCTTTAGCTCTGACAGAGGATCAGAAGGACCTTCCCATTCTGTCAAGTAAGTACTTAGTTTTCATCACACAAAAAATCATCTTGCTTCTGTTAACAAACATTTGAATGTCCATGAATACACTTCCATAGTTGATCAAGTTAAAATGATCAAGTTACATTTCACAACAGTGCAGTCTGTTTACAATTAATGTTTATCATGTACTTATGCCACTTACAGAAATTGGGATACCTGTAAATTTACTATGTAGCATGTTAAAAGTTGCCATTTATCAAATTATAATATATATTAATGTACGACCACATTTTATTCAAATGAACATCTGTCATTAACACATTTTATTTTGACAAATAACATGACCTAACCTCTTAATGATTAATGTGTTTGTGAAGGGTAGTATGATTGTGCTGTTTATTTAATCCAAAGCAAGTGGTACCTTAGGGTTAAGTTTTACATATAAAGGAAATTTCTTCCTTTTCACTCTTCATTTTCATTTTCATATTCATTCACAAAAACCAATATGCTAAAGGTTTGTTAAATCTTACAAATTTAGGGGTTTTTAATACTCTGGGTGATTTATGCCAGATCAACACAAAGGCGGCCAGTTTTCCCTTCATTATAGGTCAGAAAATTCAGGCAAAAGTCTAGGAATTTGACATTTGGCCCAGAGTGAGAACTCTGATATTAATAGTACTCAAATATATCTTTGTATGAACAACACAAAAAGAACTTGTGAAGTGAAATGTACAGGAACAAAAGGCTAAATTACTGTAAAATCCAACATTTTAAGCTCTTTCACAAGAAATGAGATCTGTATCTCCTAAAAAGCAGTGTAACCACTCTTCATCTGGTCTTTGCCATGTGTTGAGCTCTTATCATGTATTTGTGCCCAATAGGAAAAGAAGGAGTTATTCCAAATGAAGGTAAGAACACTGATTATTGACTTAAACTCTGCTGTACATATTTAGCTAATTTAATAGTACCTTTTTATATTTTAGCAATCTAGTTAAAATACTCTCACAACATGTTTGAATGGTTTTTAATGAGCTGAGTCAGACAATATGCTTAAGTTCAGTAATCATTTTCTGCCTGTTTACAGTGTGGCATTGGATTAAGACTGAAAAAGGTACAGTAATACAAAATCCATAGTTTTCTTGCATGGACTGTACATGACATGATTCTTCACTGAAAGAGTTGCCCATTTAGGTGTCAGCATTGTCTTAACAGCCTACGGTGTCTTAAACATCTGATTTAGGCTGAATAAAATCTCTAGGATCTTATTTGAAGGCCACTACAACTTTGTTTTAGCATCACCAAATATCTTGAAACTGGCACACTTTTAATCTAATACTGTTTGGATTAACTGTATTGATTTATGCTGTCCTGGGACTGAATGGCTGTTTCCTCTTGTCTGTGTCCAATTTGTTAACAGCTGAAGTGATTTTTAACCCTAAATCAGCTCACGCTCTCCTCACAGTGAGCAGTGATGGCAAGAGTCTCTATCAAACCTCTCCTGGCAGTCCTCCCCGAGCCCCAATAGCTGCGACGTATCTGAAGTGTATCTGCGTTTCATCATATGACTTGCCCTCCACTAGGGTCTACTTTGATCTCCAAGTAACAAGGAAAGTCCGTTGGACTCTGGGGTTCCGGACAGCATCTTTCGATGCAGATAACAACTTTGATTTTATTCCTGATTCTGGAATTTGGACAATTGCCACAACAGATGGGAAAATAGTCATCAATGATGGTAAAGCCATCCAAACACCTTACCCCACACCAGCTCAGCTTCTACTCTACTTGGACTACAAACGTGGTCAGCTGTCCTTTTATGATGCTGTGTCTAAATTTCATCTTCATACATATATTGCCACCTTTAATGAAACTCTTCAGTTTTATGCAGCTGTGGAGGTTGGGATTGAAGAGATCCATGATGCATTGATTACTTTTACCTGATTCTTGCTAGAAAGGGATGTTTGTGAATCAGAGTTTTTTGTATACATGCTTTATTATTCTTGATCTTCTGTGATGTATATAGTTTAGGGTAAAGCATAATTGCATAAAGCTCTTCACTTAAATTCATTAATGCATTAACTGTATTGAATATGTAATACACATCATACTTAAAGATATAATTAAACTGCATATACTTAATAAAAATATGAAAATAACCCAAAATAACAACGTTCTGAAATACAGGTTACCAGGTGCAGAAGTGAAAGGACCAGAAATAATTCAAAGCATTATGGCCGCACAACTGAGACAGATTCACTAAAAATGGCAGGTCTTTTGGGCATTTCTGGTAACCAATGATTAGTATTTGCCAAAAGTGGTCTAAGGAAGGACAACCACCAACATGGTCAGGGGGGGGCCAAGGCTCACGTACGTTAGAACGTATGATTCAATCCTAGATAAGAGCTATTGTACAAATCACTGAAAAAAAATGAATGATAAATGTTAAATGTGTCAGTTGTGTGTCACTTACCTATGGAAGGCTAGTAAGCAGAGGCAGTGTGATGCTCTGATCTGCTCCTGGTGTTCATGTGGATGTGGCTTGTAACACCTACCTAAACTTTGTTGCACACCGAGTGTTACACATGCACGTGGACAGTATTTTTTAATAATAGGGGCCAGGACAATGTGCTCTTCCACACCACAACAATATTCAGAAATCGTTTGAGGTGTTTAAGGTTTAAGGTGTTGACTTGGCCTCCAAATTCCCCAGATCACAACCTGATCAAGCATCAGTAGGATGTGCTGGAGAAATCCATAAAAGCCCTACCTCACAACTAAAGGACTTATGAAACTAAGAATCTGCCGTCAACGTGTTTGGTGTCAAAAACACGGCACACCTTCAGAGCTCTTGTAGATCCCATGCTTTGACAGGTCAGAGCTGTCTAGGCAGCACAAAGAGGAACTATGCAATATTAGGCAAGTGATTTTTAAAGGCTGGTTGGTGTTCAGCAGCTTCAGTAACTGATACATCATCTTAAAAGACAATATAATGCTAGATGAAAGCAAATTCTGCAGAAATCATCAGAAACATGTCTCCTCATGTACAAGAAAATGCCTCTAGACTGATTGGCAGAGCTCTACTGTGAAACAAGGCAACGATCCAAAAGATACTGCCAAGGCAAGCTTTTTAGGGCTACAGACAGTACCGGACCAGGTCAGTTTTCCAATTTGCTATCAGTCCCATCTCACATGTATTAAATCTTCTGGAGTCAGCTTGACTTTACCACAATTAACTAAAAATGACTAACCCAAAATAGCTTTCTGGATCTGTAAAGTAACTGTGTAGAGTGTCCAAACAACCTGTGCTTTAAAAAGTGCTTTAAGTGCTTAAAAAGGGGGTTACAAATCTGAAGCCTGCAAAACAAGGGTGCCTAAAAGAGTTAAGGAATCCAAAACCTCTCCATCCTTATATGTTCAGGTAAAAAAAAAGCTTTAAACCCACAATGCGAATTCTCATAATGAAGATGCCACTTTTTCCCCATTTTTCAACCAATGAACTCGATACATTGTAATGGATTTTCCCTTATAAGTGCATAAGGAGTGAAGGGAAGTGAAAGTTACTGTTTGTCACTGTGAAACAGCAAGGTGAACAACAGTGTCAACAACATCCTCTGCAGTTAAACTACACACACTGTGCAACTGGGGGCAGCTATGTCCAGTGCCTGGGGAGCGGTGATGAGGACGGAACCTTGCTCAAGGGTACCACAGGTTCAGAACCCATGAACTTCCGATCCTGGGACCTAGTCCCTAATCACAAGGCCACCACTTCTTGTAAGCAAATCTTTATTCCTCAGTACAGTTAGTATTAATGAAAGGTGGCAAAGAGAAGCTTAAATACACCTTTACATTTTTAATGGTATCTCTGTTTGTCACTTCCACTTTTCTAGATCAAGAGACCCTCTGTCCAGCAGGAGAAGAGGTCTGGGACATACCTACTTTGCATTCTCCACTTCTAAGCTAAAATCTTTCCTGCTAAAAGCTGCGGTGCTGAATCCCCTCAGTCTGAAGGGGGGAGTGTGTGAAACTGCAGAGCTTGTGGAAGGCAGCAGTGGAAAAAACAGGCCTGGAAGATTTAAACCGCAGCAGATGTTCTTTGTTGGCAGGACCGTCCAGCAGGGGGCGCTCTCTGTGTCTGAGTGGAGAAGGTGGAGATCTGCTGTGCGAGTGTAATTCAAACCCAAATCCCCGTTCAGGCCCGGGGAGGGCGAAGAGACGAGCTCGACAAACAGCAATCCGTCCACGTCCGGACGCTCCGTCTGCGAGGAACAGGCTTTAAATGTCTCTCCTCGTGTGTCGCTTCGGTGCAGTGTGAGCGGCGATGTGACGGTAAGCGGCCGTTTTTATTCCTCCTTTCATTATAGACTCCTCTTCAGCGCGCTGCTCCCCGGAGTGGCCTTTGTGTTGCGAATAAAAACACATTTTTCTTTCATTTCACAAGCCTTTCGTGGCCTGAAGGCTGGTTCCTGGGCAGAAATGTGAGCTGATATCCATGAGCCGGGAGTGAGGAAGGGCAGGGAGCTTTCTGAGATTGATAAAACCTCTGCTTTTGCAAAACAAATGTGCTCTCAGAATGATCAGGAGCACAAGACTCAGTCCACTGAATATGAATCCATCCTCACCGGTCATTCTAAAAACATCTTGGTCCATATTTGTGCCGGACCCTAGTGTCTAATGTGACTGAGTGACCAAAAACAAACGATAAATCTGATTATTTTTACTCTGTTATTAAAATAAAAGTGAATCTAGGAGTCTATAATGCAACTATTATCATGTAATTGATGTCTAATAGGGGAACATCAGGGGGTTTGGGGGAGGTCTGATAGGGGCTGGCCAACACTTTCATGATGAATAGATTTCTGGTTCAGCTTCTCTCTGAGCTCTGGGTTTTATTACTGAAGTGGATCTCACCACGGGACATACTGTGGTTGATGGACTATTTGGACATTTGATTTTAATCATGACACAACGTGAACACAGAGACATCACTGGGCCTGTTTTTAATTTGTCAGGTTCCAACAGGAGGACCACGTTATGGAAGACCATGTGATTCCCAAACCTCTAAGAAGACTGACCACAACAAACAGCCAACCCTATTGGATATAAGGAAAAGCTGTTGACCGTTGGGAAACCCACAGTTCTGGTGGACATGTCCATGGATCACACTCACAAGTGAGCAGGACGAAGGTTCGACACGGGACCAGTGCAGACCCAGCATTAGCAATAAGACGGACACCGTTGGGCAGCAGTCATGTCTCTCTCTGTGAGTGAATATGTGTGTGTGTGTGTGTGTGTGTTTGAAAGACATTAATGATGTGCCAGTCTGACATGTAAGCTTTGGTATTTAACATTCACCACGGTTAAATCCACCGCTGTCCAAACCAATAATTCCAAATCCCTTAGGGGGAGTGGGGCACAAGCAATTGGGGCTCAGCTTGTCCCAGAGTAGTTAGTCCCCTAGGGAGAGAGAGAGAGACAGAGAGAGAGAGGGAGGGAACATGAGAGAGGTGCAGGCTGAGCGGATGACAAAAGGGCCTAAAACTGAGGGACAGATGTGGAGACCCCTCCCCCGCTCATTTCTCCCTTCATCATCTGTTCTCTCTCCCTTTCTCATTTGCTTATTTATTGTGTCGTGCAAAAGGGCAGCCCATGGGGTCCTACTTACTGTATAGCACGCAGGTTTGTAAGCTAACAATTATCAGCCTGTAAAAAATGGATTGCTTTCTGTGTCCATGCCTTCAGTAAGATAACCAAAGAACATGGCCTTTACTAATAGCCTGGAACCCACCAAACAGTTCTCTTAAATACATGCACGTATGCCAGTGCTTTCCCAGACACTCTGCGTGAGTCCCACCGAAACCACCACCTGGATGAATCAGGGGTATGTTTGTGTCAGTTCACTGAGCGGGCACAAACCATTGGGTGGAAAGCAGAGTGAGATTCATTCGATAAGCCACAGGTTCACTCCAGGCCTGGGTTAATGCGAGCTATAGGGTTCAGCACGCACTATGTCTCTGTTTAAATTAAAACAGATTAACAAGCAGATAAATAGGATTTATGTCTCATCAAAAACTTGGGATTATCTTAAACCGCATGTCACACTGCTCTAAAGAGAGAACATGAAACTGGTTTTTCTTTAAAGTATTTTCTCCAGCACACAATGATGCTTTCTATTTTCAGTTTTCGCTCCTGGCCTCCGCCTGTCCGACTCTGCCAGATTCTCTGTCAGTTCTGTTTGTTAAGCAAACCAGAAAACAAGGTCATTTTTTTAATCTACTGGAGGCCTGCTTGCGCAATCTGCTGCACTGAGGAGAAAGTGAACTATACTGTAATGTCAGTGTATCCTGTACTCTCTGAATAATATGGTCGGTTTGCTTCCCTCTTTAATTTAAGTTCATCCTGTCAGTAGAGTGTGTCAGAGGTTAACACTGAAGCAGCAACTTGTTAGGTTAAGAACGGCATGCAGCCGTTTCTAACTTCAGACATTTTCATGGATTTTGTTTGTAGTTCTGACTTTGTTTCCACCATGTCTTTTTTACATAAAGCTCTCTCCTTTTCTCATTACTCTTTAAACATTTAAGGGCTCGTGTAGGCCCACACTTCAGTTGCTTATACTCTTAACTACACAAAACAAATACTAGTTTTATAGCTGTTACTGAATAATGCATTGTAGTTCATTGCGGATGAAAAGAAACAGATGAATAAATGAACAGACAACAGACAACGATTAGGAACTATATATTAAGCCCACTGGGTGTTGGATCCTCTACGCAGAATGTGACACTGCACATTGTGGGTTGATGTCTTGCATACGAGAGTAGGCATTCTGTTGTGTTTTCATAAAGGTCTCTTCTTTCACATAAATCTTTAATCCAAAAGCAATAAACATTATAGTATATTTTCAGCTGTAGCGTGAAGTAGTGTTTGATACTATAACTGACCAAAAGAATACAGTTTTTCAGTTATTGCTTCTTTCAAATCATGAACCCAGAATTGTCATACCTTTTTTTCATACAACAATGCGGTTTTTTTAAATATGGGTATACAATAAATATAATTACAGTCTGGGTTATTGATTAGGCTCTTCAGATTGTTTGAAATAAAAATGTTCAAATGACATAAACCTGCAACCTTTGGTCTTAATAATGTTATGTTAATGTAATGCTGTGAAACTCCTTTTGCTTTCACGTCATGAGCAAAACAAGACAAAAACACAAAGTTTAAAAGTCAGAATTTTATTTCTTTTTAAATCCTATAGTCTATTTCATTCTCTCTCTCTCTCTCTCTCTCTCTCTCTCTCTCTCTCATGCTTTCTCACTTTTTCCTAGACGGTGCTAGCAAAGGCACTGTTTGACAATGCAGCAGAGAGTCCAGAGGAACTGGCCTTCCGCAAGGGAGACATCCTGATGGTCCTGGAGCAGGAGCAGGATGGAGGACCTGGTTGGTGGCTCTGTTCCCTCCATGGTCGGCAGGGCATCGCCCCAGCTAACAGGTTACGCCTCCTCCAAACCGCCCCAGGTCCAACGTCTGCCCCGACAGGCACTGATGCTCGTCGGGCTCCTAGTGTGGACTCAGTTTATCTCTCTCCCTGTCAGACGCCCCGTGCTAATGGCATGTGTGCAGAAGATGCAGATGGGGTATATCTATCACCTCCAAGCCTGGGGGAAGGGGTTTACCAAAGTCCAGGAGGGGTTTCAGGCCAATCTAGGCAAAGTGAACTCTGGCAAGCTGAAGGCAGGCGACCCCGCTCACACTCTAGCTCTAGCCCTAGGCCACGACCTGACTGGGGGGACATGGGCATGGAAGGGCGCCCTCGCTCTCCCTCTCTCAGAGGACGAGTTGGAGAGACTGGCTCACTTTACCAGACCCCTGCCTCACCTGCACCACTAGCAGCACAGTATAGATCTCAGGATGCTTTAGTGTCAGAGTCAGTGTACCTGACTCCCAGCACTGTGGCAAGACCTGTTGGGGACACAATGGGGGACGTTTCCCATAAAAGAGAGCCAGGAGCCACGGGGCATTCCAACGGCTGTTATCTAGTTCCTCGGCCAGCTGTGGCAGCTTTGCCCAATGAGGACTTGTATCAAACCCCAACGAGTGGTGCTGCAGTAGCGGGACAGTCAGCTTCAGTGCCTGTTTCTAGGCTTCAGGACGGGTCTGCCGCCAATCAGCCCAAAGCAGGTCAGGAAGCACCAGGGATGTACCAAACCCCAACCCCGCCAGGGGTAGCCATGTCAAGGACTCCGCAACCAGAACGCAAAATACCTTCTGGGTCCACAGTGGTATCACCCGCCTCTGGACAAAATCTAAAGCAGACTCCCCCCATGGCTAGAACTCAGGGTCCCTCTGTCACCTCGCCTGGGGGCCGTGGGAAGCTGTCCCAGGCAGCAATGAGGGGGTCCCCTCTACTTGTCCGAGCAGGAAAAACCGGAGTTCCAGGATCTCCAAACTTTGGCAGGAAGCCTCCTCCACCAGCACCGCCAGTTAGAAGTGTAACGAGGAAGGATTTACCTCAGTCTGCTGAAGTCTCTGCCACAAAAACTGTTCTTCAGGCAGGCCCTGCATTCCCCCAGCCCAGTAAAGAAGAAGAACAAAGACAGATGAATAAAGAGAGAGGAAAACCGGAGGAAGAAAGGAAAAATGTCTCAGAAATTACAAAGAAAGGAGAAGATAAAGAGTGCATGGGTTTTGATGATGGAAAACTTGGCGATCAGGTATGATTAAGCTGGAACAAAGTAATAACAAAGCACCAATAGCTGTGCTGTTTTATTTCTGCTTGTTAGAGTTGACACTGTGTCAGATATGTAAGAGGAGTCAATTCCCACAGAAAATACTGGATCTGAGTAATGACAGAAAAAGTCAAATTCAACCAAATTTAGCCTGAAATGTTCATGCTTGCAATGTGTATTGCCATGTTCTTGTTTGCGTTTTTTTTTTTTTGGCCTGCTTTTGGAGGTTCATCTTGAATGAAGTTATTTCAAATTAGCTCATTTTAAAGAATGATAGTTACTGGTTGATACTAAGATTGACCACTGCTTTAATATTAAGCAAGTTTTAATATTGCGGTTGGAGCATTGTGCCTCCTCTAAGTTTATATGAACAGTATGCAAATTTACTTTGGAGTTTCTGATAAAAGAGTGGAAAATAACTGGCTGGTGCTTTTACTTTAAAGCCATCTCTTAGTACACTTTGTATTTGTATAATACTTATCTTTCTGTTGTTTGTTCTTGTTCTTGTTCTTGTTTTATTTCAGATACTGATACACAAGAGGATGTATTTCACAGTGCAGGGTTTTTCAGTGTATCAGACAACAGATTCATATTAGGCAGGCTTGGTTATGATTTGATGTTATTTTATAACTTAAAAATCTTTCATCTTGAGACAAACATAGGCTACATGCGTAACGTTCGGTTATAGACCAAAACTGGAATCTCAGGCGGTATGGCTTCATTCCAGCTCTCCATAAGTGCAGGGTGTGAGCTGTCAATGCAACATTTGGTTAGGTGCAGCTTATTCGTGCTTGAGAAAGCACATAAGAAACAGCTAATCTTTGGCCAAGCAACCAGCTTCCAGTGTCATCAAATTACTTTTTGTGTTAAAATAGCTTTGTTTTTCCATTGGCATTTTTCTGATTGTAGCATCCCAGACTTACTAAGTTCATTTTTGGTTTGTTCACTTAAAATTACGTGGAAATTGTTTGAGTCAGGAACTTCAGCGTGGACTGGGCATTTAAAGGGTTATAAAGATACCTACTGGAATATCTTCTTTCTAGGTGTATGATACTCCACCAACCAACAGATGGCCACACCAAGTTCCTACAGTATCCGTCGAGGAGGATGACAGCATTTATAACACTCCCCGCACTGTCCCCTTACATACTGATCAGGGATCAGAGGTTAGTGTACGGAAACTGTTTCCATGCAGCCCCTTCTAAATTTATCAGCTTATCAGCTTTCCTTATCCCTTGCTCACTCAGTGTGTCCTTCTTTTCTACATTCATCACACCATCTGCTTACAGTTGCATACAATTTTTGTCCCCCGCTTTTCATCTCACACTCCCTCTCTCTTGCACACTCTTCCTCTCATTCCTTCATGTAAGCATGTAAGGGCCACACCTGTTTTTGACTGCTGTGAGCTAATTCCATCTGTCTGTCGCCTTCCTTTCGCTCAGCTGGTCACACCCGTCTTTCTCCAGAGGACTGTGTGGTCTGACACACATATTCTCTCTCTCTCTCTCTCTCTCTCTCTCTCTCTCTCTACCCACACATTCTCCTACACTCATCTGTTTTATATTAATCATTACCGTTACCTCACATATGTTCTAGGGATTACTACTCCCTCCCCATCAACCTCAGGAGTGTAATTAAGTCTATAAATACGTAATTACTAGTTACAGAACGTTAATAACACATACATAATACATGGCTAATACAGAGCTTTTGCTTGTTTTCTTTAATAACATGGTGGAAAGTACAGCCTTCTACCCAATGCTCTAGTTTTAGATGGCCATCAAGCCATAACTGCCTTCAGCGAGCAGCAAGGTTACAGAAACCATGCTTTTTTCACAAGGCTTGCACACATAAAGTAATGAATAGGGGCCAAAGCACTACGCAGCCTCTTGCTCAAAGAAGGGCTGTAGTGAAGAAATGGAGCTCAGTTTGATCTTTATGCATAGTCCCCCATTGTAGAAAGACACATCAAGTTGAGCCATAACACAAAGGCTTTTAGAACTGGGCTATTGTTTAACAGAACAGTGGCTGAGAACTGCAAGGGTTGTTAAAAGAACTATTATCTGGTACTTGTGAATAACACTCTCTTCTTCCACTTTTCCTTTGTGTTAGATTTATGATGTTCCCACCCTTTGTGCACTGAATCCAGCCTGCAACATTCCGGCATCCCCTGCTGTACATGACGAAGTGGAAGACGATGTTTATAGCGTTCCTAGTCTTCCAGGTCTGCCCTTGGAATTGGGTGAGATGTCTGGATCTGGGGCTGAGATAAGAGTAAAGTCAGAAGTTTACTGCATTCATAGTCCTGGAAAAGCAGATTTAGCAGCTGAGGATGTCTTGGAAGTTGATGGTGGCATTTACGACATGCCTGCTCTCACACTGGAAGCCCCTATCCGCCGCCTGTCTGTGTCTAGCACTGGCTCAGGTGACATCCAGTGGAAAAGTTCCCTCTCGGTTCTCGTACAGTCAGCCTTGAGCCATGCATCGATCACCACCACACCTTCCAGGGATCTGGCTACCTCGTTGGCTGAGATATTATCCTTGTGGAAGGCGGGTCAAGTTGGTGATGTCCCACCTTCACTTCAGCAGATCTGGTCCAGGCTTTCAGACCTTCTCCCTGCTCTCTCGGTGTGTGGCTCTGCCCCTCCGGCTGACAGTCTTCTTTCTATGGTTCGCCGAGCCCTTGAGGACTCTGCTTGCCTCCTGCAGACTCAGACCAGGCCCCGCCTCCCTTCCCAGGAATCTCTTTCCCGGAGGCCACTTCCTGCCCTTCCAGTGGCTGAAGTCAAACCCATGGCTGGTGGAATGGGCTCACGTAAAGGCAGCTGGATTCAGGAGCGCCCACTGCCACCTCCCCCACCTGCAGCTTTTCCGTTGCCTGTAGCGCCCACTTCCTCTCTACCACCCCCCATACAAATGACAGAAGAAGAGGAACAGGGGAACGAGTATGCAGGGATTGGGCTAACCCCTGCACCCCAGCCTTCATATCCCCCAGGAGATAGCGTGGGATACGTCAAACTGCAGGTTAGACATTTGGTATAGTTGGCTTAGGTTAAACAGGGATTTTACATCCATATATACCCGTTTTAAACATTTAGAATGACCAACAATACAGTCAGATTGTGTCAGAAACAGATTGTGATGTCTTGCAATGTCTTGTAATTTAATATAATTATGATTCATGAAAACAACATATGACCACATTGCTCACCTCCTTCATTGTGGTATGATAAAAGTGTTCCTTTACCCATTTCCAAACCTTGGTTTTTATCATCGCCTGCTTCATCTAAACTCATAGATAAAATCAGGTGAGGCTGATGAAATTTATACATCCTTGCAATATCCAAAAAATCAATGCCCTTCTACGCTTCGATTGTTTGTGTTTGTGTTGAAGATGTTTCTACTAGTAAAATCATTCTTGCTGCTATGAGAATTATTTTTGAACAGTTGTCATCGTTAAGCCTCCATGATATCTTTGTCTGAAATGAACTGATTTCTAACTACCATTTTGAAAAGAACTAATTGTTTATCTCTTCTCCTGTCATTTTGTAATTGACTCATTTTGGCTGTGTGGTCTTATTGAGCTTTCTGTGTGTCCTAATTCAGGGAAAACCTCAACTTTCTCCCGACTCGCAGACGGAAAATGGCACATCGCAAGTCATCTCCACAAATGATTCCAGAGTGAGCAAGAGCACACACACATGCACACAAACTTACATATCATGTGAATTTCCTTTTTATTTGGCAAAAACTCCAGCATGAAAAACTCTTTCTATATAGAAAAACTTTTTCTATACACATGCAAAAAATATGAAGGCAAGTCTTGTAAGGTGTAAGTATTTATCACCAAAGAAAGAAAAGAGAAACTATTGCTTACAAATCTATTTTTCTTTTTTCCTATTTTTTCTTCAGTTAAGTCCCTCTCCTC
This sequence comes from Hepsetus odoe, assembly GCA_017165825.1. Lineage (NCBI taxonomy): Eukaryota > Metazoa > Chordata > Actinopteri > Characiformes > Hepsetidae > Hepsetus > Hepsetus odoe. The sequence goes on along the minus strand of CM029388.1, from coordinate 8,384,900 downwards.
CACTCCAAGGCTCTCTGTCCCTGGAGGATTCAGAGCTGCTGTCTTTCTATTCATCCCAAAGCCTAGCTCACCTCTCCTGTCTGGGTGATGCCATTGATGCACTGTTCAGTAGCGTTCAGGAGAATCAACCTCCACGGATCTTTGTTTCCAAGGGGAAGAGTCTCATTGTGACTGCTCACAAGCTGGTTTTTATTGGCGACACGCTCGCCCGTCTGCTCAGCTCCTCTGACCTCAGGGCAAAAGTAGGTTCACACAAGGAATAATTATTTTGTTATTGTTAAAGGTGTAAATCTTTGTCTTTACAATGAATTTAGCTGATTATGATTCTTTAGGAAATTATTTGCTGAATCATGCAATGTTAGTACTTTTCAGTTTGATTCAAGAAAAAAAAATACACCACATTCACGAGTATGATGCACAGTAGAGGAATATAGACAGTTGAAAAATAAAAGTATGAACTACTAGTTCTCAAAGCCAATTATGTTTTGTAGCAGTAACAAAACACATAATCCACAATAAACAGCCTACAAAACACATGCACCATTCCCCAGTTGCCAGGAGAAAACTCCCAAGGTCACTGCATAAACCACTTAACTTTGGAGTAGGATTGCTGAAACAGTTGGCCATGAAGACCAAACAAGTTAAAACCAATGAAAACAACAGCAACATCAGGGGTGATAGACTAGAGCACACATTCACACTGTGAGAATTTCATGTTGGCCAAGGAAAGGAAGAGGATGTATTTTAATAAATACATTTATAATACATAACAGATGATTAAATAATTTCCAAAAAGATCCTATTGAGACATCATCTTCCAATTAGTTCATGATAATTCATTAATGCATATTTGTGTTTTTGATACCGGATATCTTGAGATTAGGAAAAGTTGTATGACTCTGATTTAACAAGATTTGTGCTTTTGTGTGGTCTATGAACACAGCTGTCATTGTGAGAAATATTTACTTGGTGACTTATGTCCAAAGCATGCCTGACATGAGAACATCTGTGTATGTGTGTGCGCATGTGTTTGTGTGTTTATATCTGAACAAGACCGTCGGAATGGAGTTAGCAGGACACTTCTGCGCATATTATTTGACATTTCATATTATGTTTTATAAACATTTAATATTTTATTTAACACTGGATCATACAATCAACTGTTTGTCTCTCCAGGTCACCACCTCTAGTGGACGTCTCTGTCAGGCCCTGAAGTCTGTTGTTGTTGCAACCAAAGGCGCTGCTCAGAATTACCCATCGGTTCCAGCCACACAAGAAATGGTGGACCGGGTGGCCGATCTGTCCCAGCAAGCTGCTGGTTTCTCTGTGCTCCTTCAACGATTAGCAGAGATATCTTGATATCTTCTGCCCTTGTTTTTCTTTTCTCTTTTGTTACAAAGTTTCATGACAGAAGGCCTTATTTTGTGGGTGTTTGGATTTTTATGCCATTTGTTTATTGATTGTATTCAGAGAGTTATTCTGATTGATTATACCGGTACCACAGTGATTTAATGGTGATGCGTGCCCGGAGATGGTTTCTTGCTTGTGTGTGTATGAATGTGTGAGAGTGTATGCGTGTGGGTGCCAGCTGTAATTGATCCCTTTGCTGTTGAGTTGTTTTTGTCGTTTTCTGGGTGCCTAGCACACTTCCGTGTGTTTTAATAACTTATTGATGGATGTTTGGTTTGGTGCGATGAATGTGTGCTGCACGATTTGTTAAGGCTATCTTTTGTCTTTTGTTGATTTACAAGTTGGCTTTGGAAGTGATGGTCATCCACACCAGAATGATTATCTGTGCTTGGGTCAGGGATAGTTCTTCTCTATTTTACGTGTTTGGCAAAATCAATAGACTTCTGTGTGGTTTTCTTTTCTATAAATATGTGGCCTCAGCTTTATACAGATGGTCTGAATTTAGCTTTGGCTGCTGCAGTTGATGCCTTAAATGTCTCCAAAAAGGTGGCACAAGCGCTTATTCATCCAGAGAGCACCACCTTTTTCAGTATTGGCTGGAACACATATATTAGTAGACAGACAAGAAGGAACTCACGCTTCATTTAAAACAAAGACGCAAGGCCAGATTGATAGAGGGATTTTCGTAATCCGTTGGATTTTGTCCTTTCCCATGACAGCGACTGAATCAGAAACCTGTTCGGCAGGTCCCCTCCCTCTCTTCTGTCTGTTTTCTCTCAGCCTCCCTCCTCCTGTTCCTCTCTCTGGCTTTTTTTTTTACTCGTCCCTCCGTTTTCCCACATTTCCACTCTAAGGCTGTGGCTCTGCATGTAAGGACAAAAGCATGATAGTTGTGAATGCAATTCAGGGAAACAACTGTTCCTCATATTAACTTGAAAGAGCAACATCATAGTAGCATAATGTGAAGTAACCATTAGGTACACAACAATGCAAAAAACGAGAAGCAAATATATAGGCTCTGTTAAGCTGCAACCTTTGCTCATAGATATCCCTTTAACTGGAACTCAGCAATATGAATATAAACCAGTTTTGATGTGAAATATTATATCAGTGTTTATAAAAACATATTCACAACGCATTTTTATAAGAATGTGTGTTGCTTACAATTCACCTGTTTAAAAATAATGTATCTCATTGTGGTGCGCCCACAGGACCGGACATGAACCTGTTACCTCTCTTTCTTGTAGCCAAACTAGTAGAGCCCTCATTATTATACTCCCCTCAATGCACTCTGCCTACAGATGACGCAAATGCACAAAATCAGGAAACCCGAATTCCCAATCATGTCTTCCTTTCCTTTTTTCAACCGCCTTATCTTTAAGATTCACTCTTCCCAGGAGTGTGATGAAAAACCCCTCTGCATTATTCTTGACATTCTAATGTTATCTGTGCACTCATGTACTGACATGCTGGTTGTTCTGCCAGTGCAAACAGATAACGATGAAAATCTTGAGCACAATTGCAACTGACTGCTTTTTCCTCTCACTGCCTGCCTCTGACCGCCTCCAAGTGGACCATATCAGTATTACTGCAAAGCCCAGCGTTCAAAATCAGTGGTTTCAGGACTCAGAATGACTTGTATCACTCACTCTCGAAGGACCACCTCTTTCAAAGGCTTCTTTGTCGATCAAGCTTACAGACAGTTGAAACTATTTTAATGCTTAGAGTAGATGGCCTTTAGAAATCAATGTAATCATATTTATTGATTTTTTTATTCAAATGTATGCATGGCTTTAAGTTACTCTTTATAAAAAACATATATGCACATGTAACCAGAGACATTTTCCCGCAACACGTTTTCATTCACAATTATGTTTAGAATGTGGACATTTGGTTTCTTTTTTTGTACCAGAATGTATTTTTGACACTCAATCTGTGCTTATTTTACACTTTATTGCGTTTCTTTGACACCTTGTTTGTAATCTGTGGTTTTATGGACACTTCATATATAGCTTGTCCTTTCCCAGTACTTGTCATAAAAACTTTTTTTAAAATACATTTTTGTTACAATGCGGTGTGTCTTTTCATTGCTCATACATTGCTTTTGTGCATATTAAAAGGGTCAATTTTCTGCATTTTCCTCTCATTTTATACGTTATGTTTCCACTTAAGGTATGCTTATGACAATGTGTGGGTTTATATTTTTAAAAATCTTTTTTTTCCAAGCACTCCTAAGACTATTTTTTATTGTAGTCTAGAGAATGATGTATGTAAATGATTGGCTGCCCTGTGAAGTGCCCTATTTAAAAAGCAGTTTAGTTCAAAATGCATCGTATAACGTAAGTGCGAATGGGTGCATTAACCCTCTTTAAGTTTAAATGGGTGAATACTTATGTAAATAGGTTGCTTTTGTGACATTAAAACAAAACCAATGGATTAAACAGTGTCCATCAATTTAGTTTCCAAATCTTGACTCTGATACTTCTCAGAAGTGATGCCCTTTAAACCTCTTATGAGCTGCTTCTACACAGAATCTTGGTCTGGATTTTCAGGAAACCAGCAAAGCTGCAGTAAAGTTCATGTTTTCACAGTTTGAGTCTAGGAAAGACCTTGCAGCCCTGCACTGATAAAAAGCTCTTTGTTAAAGGTCTCATTAGGCATCTGGCCATGTGTCCAGTCTATCTGTCCCTCAGATCTGTGGAAGACTCTTCATCTGTCTTCACAGTAAACAAATCAGTTTGTCTCAGATTGTATTTTAGCACAAACTTGTTCACACGTTGTAGTGCAAACATTGAAACCTGGATTCGGTGGAATCTTATTAATGTTTAAACATCTGATATCTGGACGACTTGAACATTCATTTCACAAAACATGATTTCACTAAAAATGACTTAAGTTAAATGGGTTTAAGTTATCTGGCTGATCCCCTCCACAGTTTTAAACAGTATCCTGAAAAGGTGTGTACAGTCGTTTATTCATCTGTCTGGCTTTTTTTAAATTAAAAAACTTGAATCTTAAACTTTAACTGTGCTTGACACGTTTGTAAACAAATACATTTGCTTACAAATACATTTGGATTAAGGTTAAACTAAATTAACATGGCTACTTAATGCATTTATTATAAACTGTTCACTTTAACTTTGAATTGACCTGCATTTGTTGTTTTTGTTAATATTTCATCCGTCGTTGTATTCGCACTTGATGTTGCATTGGCTTTAGTTGTAAAAAATATCTGTTATCGTAGTACCTGTTATGATGTTGCAGTCTTTGTTATAGTATTTGTTGTGGTACTATATGTTATTGTATTTGCTGTTTTTGTATTGTTTCTTGTTGTAATATCTGCAATAGTATTTGTTGCTGTAGCAGTGTTTGTTATTGTCGTCCTCACGCTCTTCGGCTTTTTCCGGAAAGTTCCGGGGCGTGACGTAAGCGCGTCGCCCGTCGAAGTTGGAGCGGTCGAGCCGAGGGGGAGGCAAAATGGCGGAGCTCGAAGACGTTACGCTGGATGGGAAACCGCTCCACTCGCTCCGTGTGGCGGATTTAAAGGCTGCCCTGGAGCAGCGAGGCCTTGCCAAGAGCGGTCAGAAAAACGCGCTCATCAAGCGCCTGAAAGGGGTGAGTTTGCCGCGGCGGCCGGGCTGTGAAATTGGGGCGCCGTTGCGGGTGAAGTGGACTCGGCGCCGAGTGGCAGGCCGGAGCGGCGGTAGCTCCGGGAGCGGGAACGACGATTCGGTCGGTGCGCGCTGTTTTGCCCCGCCAGCTGCGAGCGCACATCGTCGTTTAGTTCCTTGCCTCCCCTACGACTCGGTCCGTGTCCATTTTGCACGGCCGGTGTGTGTGTATTTGTGTGTTTTTATTTGGGGTTGCTCGGAGGTCGGCGAGTTGACTTCGTGCCCGCGCCCTGTGTGTTTGTAGTCCGCGGGGGCGCGCCCGGCTCACTGGACGGCCAACTGAAGGAAAAGTCAGTCGCAGGAGTTTCTGAACCGGGACACATTGCCCGGGGAATAACATCAAATCGGGAGTGCATGGAGTTGGCTTAATAGTCTTAAATCCAGCTTATTCTCTGACTAATCTACACGATCTTATTAGACTATCTGTCAGACCTTTTAGATGTAGTTTAATTAGTAGGGAAGTCAGGTTTGACGTCGAAGTCTTTCGCTTTAGCACGCATTGACGCCTTTTTTGAGCGACTGATCGATGCAGTGTGGCATTTAGCAGCCCGTGGTACCTTTTTGCATCTGTTTTGACATGTAAATGACTTCACAGAGGGAGAAGAGCTGACAGCCTTCATGGCGGTTGAGTTTGTACGAGCTGGTGATTTCACGCCTGTTTGTGGGAGTGGATCTGAACTCACGCACCTCCCTCCTGGAGTAAAGCAGGCTTTAAAACTGACTCAGCCGATCAGTGTTCACGGAGCCGCACGGTTTAACCAGGATTCAGCGAAAAACACTGACTTGTACTCCGAAAACAGCGACCGCTCGGCGACCAAGGCGTTTGTTTACTCGGTTTGAGCTGAAACTTGACCTGCTGCGCGTCGTTGGGACCACGCGCTCGTCTAATACGGTGCTTTAAACACCGACGCCTCCGGGCTTCGTTAAGGCTGAGCCGAACAACAACATTCATGTTTTTATCGATGCATTTCAATCACAGTGTACTTTTCCTCGTCATATCTACGTCAAAAGACACGAACCAGCTGCGGGTTTCTTTACAAAGAGAGCAGAGTTGGTGTGAAAAGTGGGGTTAAATATTGTATCCCCTTGTTTGTGGCACTGGTTCCTTCTTCATTCAAACTCCTCTGATGTCAGAAAAGGTAAATGTGTCAAATTTCTGGGTCATATACACCATAGCAGCGTTACTAACAGTAAGTTTGTTTTCACTCAACCTTTAAATGTAATCAGTTCTAGAAAATATTTACAATTACATGAACAATACTTTGATTAATACTTAAGCTGCCTGAAATCTAGATTAAATCTGAATTATTACCTAAATATTATTTATGTGCACTGTTACAGGCTATTAAAACATCTAAAGTAAAAGTTATTCAACAAAGAAAAACAGCCTGGTTTTAGAGATGATTTTGATTTTAGCCTCTCTGAAGAACTTGTGGCTGTGCACAGTTATTTCTTTGCCTTTTTGAAGATCCACAGGTAGGACTTCTGGGATGGATCTACGGATACAGTGGGACCTTTAAAGCATCATCAATTTTCTCAGATGATTTATTATTGCTGATTGTTAGAACTACAATTACGACTCCTATTGTTTGGCTTTGTCAACACACCACAACAAAGTTCTTTTTAAGCATTTGTTTTTAAAGTATAGATATTTGAGTATTTTGCTCAAGGGTATCTACTGGTCTGAGACTTGAAGTGCCAAAACACTAGGCCCTGAAAGGTTTTTTGGCAGCCTATTGATTTGGCCATTTCCAATAGAACTGCAGTCAAAGGTCTTATCTAGCAGCTATTGATGTAATTTGATGTGTAAAAACAATGAAGTGAGATGATCAGCAGATGATTTTTAAAATTAAGCTAAAATCACATATGTAACGATGTGGATAGATAAGGACCCAAGAGGAGTTTATCTGAAGAAAAGCAAAATATTATTTGGAAACAACCATCAAAGTCATTCACAGTTATGCATAAGTGCTTACCTATTACCCTGTTTGAATAAACGATGTGTTTCCTATGATGAGTTTGCCATGCTAATACTGATGCACCAGACTGACTGTGTTGCTCTGGGTGCAAGTGAGTTCAATTCGACTTCTCACACTGGCAGTGTGATCTGAGGAAGACGCATCAGTAGCTGATCTCAATTAAGAACAGAGAATATGCATTCTGGCAAAATTTCTATGATGTACTTAAGTATAAATTTTGGCTGGAATCTCTGTATTTTTGTGCTGTTTTTAGGCCCTCATGTTGGAGAACCTACAGAGGACGTCTACTCCTCACATTGGGCTACAGCCTAATTCACAGGTCAGTATGGCTTGGGGCAGCGCTAGGCACGTTTTTTTCATTAATGTTTGTCTCTCGTGTTTCCTGTGATGAGTTTTCCATGCTAATACTGATGCGCCCGATTGACCCTGTCTCTCGGGGCGTAAGTGAGTTCATCTTAACTTCTCACGCTTTGTGTGTGAACTGAGGAAATGACGGGCATCTTTCTGTTGTAAATGAATTTCTGCTGAATTGAACAGAGCTGTAATGTAACAAAGCTTTATTGGCCATTTTTATGAAATCATTGAATCTGATGGATGTTATGTAAATAGATATTTAAACTATTTTGCGAATGTCTAGTTTGTTTTACATAAATGCGACTCCTAATATTGTTCTTCACGCCCAGTAAGGAAGTCAGTAAAGTTAAGCTTGTAATAAAAATGCTTTTCAGGAGCAATATAGAATGTGTGGTTAATACTGCATATGAGGGATTTGAAGTGAAAGTGACTATTTGTCATTGTGAAGACATGGCACACGTTTGTTTGAAATTATTGCAAGATGATTTTATTAAATTGGACTTCACTTGCAAAACTAAAAACTGAGAACTTTTGCTCTGTAATCAAATGTTAGACACTACTTCAGCTGGCCATTCATCAGCTGTTACGATTTAAGTTATTGTGTTTAAGTGGATGAGTTTGGATAAACAAGCTGTACAGTGGCCTATGTGCAGATCTCTTTTAGAGAACCATTTTTCAAAGATTTGGTCTGTTTCCAAAAAACTAAGACATTTAACTACTTATTCAAATCACTTAAGAGTTCATTTGTTTGATAAGAACAAAACATAAGAAATTCATCTTGCCCTTTGTGGATAAAAACGTAGTCTGCTGTCCTAGATCCAGAAATAGGATTCGATTCCATCTGTTCATAGCGGTCTGTCTAAGAATCAGTAAAATTACTCCAAACAAAGCTTTCTGGGTTTGAGTTATTAATGAATGTAGTTTAAGGACTAATGCAAAAGGGATGATTGGGATTTCTAATGTTCCCTCCTGAAGTCTGTTGTTTTTCTTTAAATTCATGCTTCAGATAGGGGAAGAGATGAGCCAGAACAGCTTCATCAAACAGTACCTGGCAAAGCAACAAGAACTCCTCCGCCAGAGAATGGAGAGAGAGGCACGAGAGGCAGCTGAGGCGGATGGTAAGATGGTACCAAAGAAACCCTCGTCTATGTCACATTTGGCTCCGGATTAGTTTTGCTTCAAAATGTTTGCATTTCAGAGGCAAACACAGATAATGCAAAAATAAATCTGGTCACCAAGTCAAAACTGTGACTGGCTTAAGTTTGCTTTGATGAGTCTGCCATGTTTATAATGATGTGTCCAATTGACTGTCTTTCTCTGGATGTGAGTTCAGCTCGACTTAAGCTGAGGAATTAATAGGCAACTCCTGTGTTTTTGTCCTCAACTTCACATGTTTGATTGATCTGAATTTGTGAAGCAGTAAGAATAACTGTGCTTTGGTTAATATCTAGAAGCTGGTACGCCTAGTCAATTTCACAAACTCTTATACCACTAAGGAGAGTTACAAGTTGAAATAGAATATGCTTTGAATGTCCTTTGACTCCTGTGGTGTGTGGCTTTAGATACAGACAGTCCTGCAGGCCCTGAGGAGGATGACCACACAGTGGCAAATGATGATACTTCTTACCTGCCTGAAAAGGTACGCTCACATGTTTTCTAAACAAAAATAACTGCAGTCAGAAAATGCACACAAACTGTAGCCCAGAACACTTAGTACATGTGTTGAAGACCACTGGTTCTGCTAGAACATGCCATGACTGTCTGTTTTTAAAGTATTTTTGTGTTTTGATACAGCTTTAATTGCATGTCCACATATTCAAATTCGGATTAATTATCTTTTACTCAGTTCACACATTTGAATTTCTTCGATTGGAATTGCAAAGTGTTAGGGACAACAGGACAAATTCAGATATGTTCTGCTGGTGTTTGAAATGGCTTACAAAAGATCATCTATTGTGAAACCTAAACATCAGATTTAAAAAAAGCCTTAACATTAAAGTATATTAAAGACATTTATGTAGATTGAATCACACTGTTAAATGGCACTAAAAGTTTACTAAGGGAAGGTGACAAGATAATCATAATATAACCATTGTCTGCCATGACAATCAAACACGATTAATAACTATCATACTGGCAGTTAACAGGTATTCTATGATTATAAAGCTACAGAGTTTGATTTTAACTTTTGCATCTTTTTTTATTATTATTATTTTTTTTTTTTTTACATTTTTTTTTTTGCAGCATCATAAGGTAGCATCTCGCCCCTCTCTGTCACGGGCTGAAGTGGATGAAGGTGGCGATCGTGGAGGTGGGTTGCCACATGATCCAGGTCTGCCAGGAGCTCGCAGACTGGATGTTGGTTCAGCTCTGGTAGCACAAGAACCCCCTGATGCCTCTGCTGCGAGAATCTGGCGACCCTCTTTCTCTCAAGAAGAGGTTGCCACCCCCTCTCCTCCCCGTGCTGTTGCCTCTCTCTCTGTGCGTGTTGTTGGTCAGCCAGAGCGCCAGGGTCTTGTTGTACCTCGTCCACAAGAAAGAGAAGGGACTGCCCCTACTGAAGCAGGTCCTGCTCATTCAATGCCACAGCTAAGTCAGTCTGCTCGTACACAGGAGGAGAGCGATGAAGATGAAGACGAAGATGACGGCGATAGTGATGAAGATGACGAGTGGGGTCCTTTTTCTCAAAGGAAGAAAAATGTCCGCGTACCACCTGTGCCCCATCCGCCAGCGGCATCTGCACAGCGTTCAAGACGCAAGCTTCAGCCTCCTCAGCACATCCCACCTCAACCACAGCCTGCCCATCATTCTCCTCTGCAGCTTCGCCAGCCCACACCACCTCCATCTCCACCCCCAGAACTGTCTTTCCCCTTACCTGATACCCCGAAGCAAAGCCCCCCAGACCAGGATGAGCCTGCAGCCCCTGGAGAAGGTGCTGCAGATGGAATAGTTGGTGCCTCATCTCCCCCATCCCTTCAGCGACAGGGCTCTAATTCCAATTCTAACTCCAGCTCCAACTCCAGCTCAAGATCTAGCAGCCCAGAGCCACCATCTCAACGTAGACCTGGTCCACTAAGCCTTTTGGTGCGCAAGATGGAGTCTGAAGGAGCCTTTGGTGGGGCCCTGAAAAAGGTGGAAGATGAAGGAGAACAAGAGAAAGTGGCAGCACAGGAGGATATGGAGGCTGAAGTTGAGACTGGTGTGCTTGTGTTTAGTGGGGCTGATGATCATACTACCAGTGGTGTATTGAGTTCTCCTGGTCAGCAAGATTCAACACCAGATGCACTGCCACACAGGCCTGAACCAGTAGTCAAGACTTTCTCTGATGCTGAAGACTCAGAAGGAACTAAACAACCAGAGGAAGAAATACTTAAGAAATACAAGGGAGAGCAGGAAAAAGATGGATCACGAGAGCAGGAAAGGGAGGTATTGAGAGAGGAGGGGAAAAAGCAATTGGGAGAGGAAAAGGAGTCTGAGAAGACAGAAGAGAGTGATGGTATATCATTGAAACGTCAACTTGAAGCCTCCTCTATGGGCACCTCCTGTTCGACCACGTCCCAACCTTCTGTTGCTAAGAAACCACGGATGTTCTCTGAAGTTCCTCCACCTGAATGTCTTCTGTCCTCTTCTAAACCTGAACAGGTGTCGGTCCTTGTCCCCAGACCTTTGAGTGATGTAGATGTTGCTATGGAGACAGAGGAGCCCACTGCAGCGCCTGAGTTGCTGCCTAAGAAATTAGGTGTTCAAGAAATGAAATCCCAGGCTGAAACAAACAAACCTGCCTCTCCTCAGAAAGCTAAAGTGGCAGAAGAGGCTAAAAGGAGCTCTTCTGTGCTTCCTCCATCTCCACCACCAGAACATGGGGAATTAGAAAGAGCAAAAGAAAGAGCAAAAGAAAAACCCAAAAGGAAAGAAATGTCTTCTGAACAGCAGTCATCCTCCTCCAGCAACTCTTCATCCTCTGATTCTGACTCAGAATCTTCCTCCTCCAGTTCTTCAGGCTCTTCCCTACGGGATAAATCCAGCCCACCCAGTAAAAAGAGGGTGAGTAATTAGCTTTTTGGTGTAATCAGTCAAGTGTTTCAGTTTTTTGGTCATTTTTGATTTGTTTTCCTGTGATGAGTTTGCCATGCTAATACTGATATGTCAGGCTAATTAAGTCTGGGCGTAAGTGAGTTCAACTGAAATTCTCACACTCACAGTGTGATCTGAGGAAAGCAAAACCAAGATGTTTCATTTGCAGACTCCAAGGAAATTAGATACATTCAGATTTAAGTTTTCCAAACAAAAACGGAGTTTGTGTGTGCATATATTTGTGCACAAAAAAAAGGTTTTGTCATGCCCTGCTTAAGTGGTTTTCATGTTTGTTTAAATTAGGACAGAGATGAGAAAATGACGCAAGCAGTGGATACAGAAGAAGAAAAATCATCCAGGTTAGCAGTACACCATGGCACTACACATGCACCCATGAATTGTTATTTCATAAACAATAAACAGAAATCAGTCTTTATACTGTTTTCTCCAATAATCCTCCAAATTGCTTCAAATATCCTCCACAAAACAGCATCAGAATCTGCTGAATCACCCCCCCCCCCCAGTCCACTTCACCAAAATGCAATGGGGGGGGGGCAAAGACCAGCCTTAACCTTAAAACCACTGATGGGTAAAATGAATAACATTGATGTTCTTATTAAAATGATACAAGTCAGCGGTGAGTATATTAGGCAGCAAGAGAACAGTTATTCGGTTTTTGAAGTAACTCTTTCTTTGGAAGCAGGAAAAAAAGGAAATATACATTTGAGCTGCTGAAGGGTAATAAAGGGTATCAAAGTGATGTTAAGGCAACTCTGAGCGTTTCTGAAATGGCAGGTCTTGTGGCGTGCTGCTGTTGGTATCTGCCAAAAGTGGTCCAAGGAAAGCCATCTGGTTAAACCAGAGAAAGAGTCATGGACACTGAAGGCTTAATGATATGCATGAAAAGCAAAAGCTAAATCATGTGGTCCAGTCCTACAAAAGAGCTGTTGTAGCAGAAATCGCTGAAAATGTTAATGCTAGTTTTGATATGAATGAGAACACGAACTGCATTGCAGCTTGCTGTGTTTGGAAAGCTGTAGCTGGAGGCTTTACAGATGATATTAAGTAGGAGCTGAAGTACTGGATCATGGCGCAATAGAAGAAGGACAAATCATATGGAAAGTAATGCCAGGTGTGTGTACATCACTCACCTGGGACAGAGAGAGCTCCAGGACACACTAGAGAAAACCTAATGTTATTGGCCTCCTGCCACACTGCAAGAAATGTTTTCAGAATGGAACATGGCAAAGAGAATTTTCTTGGTCTCCAAATTGACCAGATCTCCATTCAGCCAGGCCAGATGAGCTGGGCAGGTAACTGCTGAATGGGCAGCCAGTGCTGTTTTGCCAGAATGAGGGGGACCTACACAGTGTTAGATGGTTTCAATTTCGTGGCTGATTTGCATGTATACTTATCACATGAGAACATTTCTGACTGAAAAAAAAAACATTGTAATGTATGTGGTGGGATCATGAAGAGTCTTTATTTTGAAAAAAAATTTGGCTCTTGGTATTTCAGAATCAAAACGGTTCAGTTTTCAATTACAATAGAGAAGGCAGTGCATTTTATTCTTCAATTTTCAAAGCAGTAGATTGTTTTGCCAGAGAACATCCATAAAGAATTCATGACGAATAGACGATAACAGCCTTAAAGGTGTCTGCAGATGTTCAAGTCAGAATAGACCTTTACAATTTCATTAACTTAAGGGTGCAGAAGCATGTTCATTCATGCAGAATTTTCAACTTGTAACAGCTTTAAAGTTAAAGAAATCTCACACATTGTTGAGCCATGAAATGCAGAATGTTGCTGTAGTGTCTAATGTCCCAAACCTAAATATGTAAAATCAGTCTTGCTGCTAATAAAGTTTCTAGGTAGATGCAATCATTTATTAAAAAAGAAAAAAGCTTTAAGTTACCCACTTCACACTCTAGCATGTTCTTATTTTGTGAAAGGTTTTTGAAGTGCTGATGCCCTCATTCATGTTCCTAAAACACAGGCAGAATGTAAGTGCCTTGCCGTCCGCTGAAAGCTGGTTGTGTGTTAAGTTGTTAGTCCTCTTGACTGAAATGTCCACTGCCTAGCCCCATACTTGAGTATGAGAATATATGTATGTGGGTGAGCAGACTACAAACTTCATGTACTTTAAAATGACGACAACTTGATGGTCTAAAGCACCAAGTAACAGTAAAGAATGATTTGCTTTTAAATGTACTTATTTAAAGTGATTACTGCATGTTTTCTAGCTAGGTTTTTATGAATCTGTAGTCATACAGGTTTGCTTAAAAGATATTCTGACATACTTTATTGCCCCATTATAGGAAGTCTTTTCTAAAATGTCCTTTTTATAGTTTGTCCATTCTGGCAATAACTAGTGCATTTTGTCTGAGTATGCAAAATGCCAAGAAGAGCATGAAACTGCTGCCTCCTTATGTCCTGAATGAAAAAATTCTCATACTGATCAGAAATCTGAGTTGTTTTTTGTCCATTTAACTCAATGTATCACATGTCTTAGTGAGTAGGGCAGATTTTCATATTTGCCAGACAATATGCAGCTCGTCTTTTCCAAAAAGCAGCCCATTACAGCAGTGAATTCCAATACTGGTACTGGAGTAGCCTTTGCCTGTACAATTTAGTATATTGTTTGCTGTAGAATAACTGAGAAGGGGTAAGTACAAAACTTACAGGGTCCTGGAAGGGACAGTGTTGGAAAACATCTTAAACTAAAATGGAATCTAATTTACATGTGCTGATTGCATGTGTAAACCCATATGATCATATGAAGGCGTAACCCAAGCATAGGGTGAGTGCATCATGATGTATTTGGGCCTTTTGTTGAAATCACATATGCTGCTTGTCATAAGCACAACCCTTGCATACTGTTGTGTAGTCTGATGTGATTCTCAGAAGCTTCTCACGAGAATGACTTTCACCGCTTCCATGTTGTCTGTGGTTCAGTGTGGAGACGCTAAGTTCTCAAAGTCTTTTATATGGTAATATTCTGGCTGTTCTAATTGGTCCCAGTTTAAAAACTAAAAAATACATTGGATTTGTAGTGATGGAATAGCATGAACGGCATTTAACCGCTCAACGGCATTGAGCGACTTCCAATTCCTGATTACAGGGACAGTCCCCCTGGAGCAATTCAGGGTTAAGGGTCTTGCTCAGGGACCTAATGGTGGTAGTGCTAGAGGTGGGATTCGAAGCTGTGACCTCTTGATCCAGGCAAGTACCCTACCACTAGACCACCACCACCCCATAGCACTCTGAATTTTGGAACTGCTGTTGTCTTAGAGGCTGCTTACTTGCCAATAAAGATTTTAATTAAAGTGTTCTCACTGGAGTCCTCAACCTGTGGATTTCACAGGATTGGCTTCTCTTTGGATAATCACATGACCTGCATATTGTGAATTTTTTTTATTTATTTCTTTTTATATATATATATATATAAGTTCTTTCATTCAGTGATTTTTCAGTGAAATTTTCAGCTCTGCACCCCTTACAGAGCTGAGTGATGCATCAAATGTACCCTTGGAACATGGGCCAAAAAATAAAGCCCCAAACTGAGGTGTTTGTTCCTTGGCAGGATCTCCAAGCCTGACCAATGCTTTTGGCTGCCTTGCTAGCCAGAAGTCTTACATATGTGCCATTCTGCAGCCCAGGACATCAAATGTTTTTGGTAAAGTTATCTGACATCCTAATTATATTACTGCCCAAAAAGCCAAGTCAAAAATGAAAAAGGGATAGATAGGAAGGTTTGACTCTTTGGAAAGCAAATGTATGTTCTCCCTCTGTTTTCCCTTCTCCTTTAACTGAGTCTTTTCATAAACGTGTGTATATAGGTTTTATACTTTTACAGTGGCATGAGTGTTCTCCCACTCTGTTACCCACAGCCATGGTGTGTGCTCAGATTCATGTTCCAGGCTACTTTCTAAATCAATTTGGAGAATGGTCATCAAACAGTAAAATAATGGTATTTTGACTATTAAATCAGTCAAATAGCCTGACGCATGTGTTGAATATCCAGCAGGAGGTTTTTTTTTTTTATTATTTTTTTTAAGTAAACAAAAAAAAAGTGAAAAGTCCCGCATGCAAGGAGTGCACCTACTTTTATTTTTCCCTGCTCAAGAAGCCCTGTGGGTTTATGGTTCATTTTGAATCAGTTTATGGGTTGCAGATGAGGCAGAATGATTAAAGAAACTGTTCATGTTGAGGCAAATACCCTCAGTTTAGGGCAAACAATGGATAACGATATCGCCTTAAATAGACATTGTCAAAAAAAAAGTCCTGATTCTTCGTATAGCTGTGGTTGGCGATAATGGCTTTGTGCCGTGTCAAGGAGCAGCTGCGGGCTGTTTTTTAGTCAGGCACTCGATGCGGCAGCCCCAAAAAAGCGGCGTGGAAAAGGAAGGCCGCGTCCCAATACGCGTCCGCGTTTTCTAGAACACTTGAATTGCTTAAAGAACTGGTCACCGGCTGCGTCACAGTACTGATGTTTTAGAATAGAACGCCGGAGTTCTTCGTAATAGCCAAGCGTTTTGGTAAACGAGATCCACAGAACGCCGTAACGCTTTTGTAGGGCACCAGTCGTATATTGAGACGCGGCCGAAGAGCAGGGCTCTGGCAGGTCCCCGTCCTTCTTTTTTTTTTTTTTATCCCCTCCTCCTCCTCCTCCTCCTCCTCCACCTCCTCCCTTGTGCCCTGTAGCTCTCTTCAACATGGCCGCTAAGTGAGCGCTTCTCTGCATTATCACCGACGCATTGCACAAGGGGGAAAAAAAAAATCCGTGAAGGGTCTCACCGCGTCTCACCGGCTTTCAGCCGCAGCCCCACAAACATGCTTTCCGACGGCAATAAAGGAGGGTAAGGGAGAAAGGGGGAGCGAGGGAGGGGATGATGAGAGACAGTAGGTTAGTAGAAATGCCTCACACCGTCAGTCTGCACTGGGTAGAAAAGACTGTGCTAATGTGCCGACCTCGTCTCAGTATATGGTGCTGTATTTATCTGCACCATCGCGGTTCTTGGACTTTCACGGCGGCGAAGCTTTTCTGATGTGGAGGTTTCGGGTGGTCGTCGTGTCTTGCGTGATGGCTGGGCGAGGGGGAAGGGGGAGCAGCAGGCAGGCGGGAGAGGCCGGCTGAGCACCGGCAACATCTCGGAGTAGAGAAGGACGGCTCGTAGAGACCCGTGTTTGCTCGACCTTTAATTCTTCATGAATGAAAAACCAGCGCCGTATGTTCTTGGTTTTCTCATAAACCTCTCGTGAAATGGTCTTTTGCTCTGGAATTTTTTTCACCGTTGGAGAAAGCCCTTAGGCCTGGTGTAGCTTGCCATACCTGTTGATATTTTAGAGGGGGAAAGATTTGCAGGTAAAGAGTGTGTTCTGTGTGCCTGGATACACGTGTGTTTGTGGAGGTGAACATGGTGAGTCATCTGTGGTTTGCACCTCCACAATGTGTCCTTGTTTGTTTGTGTATTTATTCATGAAATGTAATGTTTTCTGGCTGTTTTCTTTGTGTGACTGAGCTCCTCCCTAACGCAGCCCCCTGGTTGTTAAGGAAACCGGGTGTGGGCTGTGTTGGGGGAGTTTTGCAGTCAGACCCCCATGGGAGAGAAGACTGGTGGATGCCCATGGTTACAAATTCAAGATGCATTATGGGTTTTTAGGCAAACTGTTGACCCTCAGCAGGTCTACTCAAAACCATATAGCACCTAGATCCCTTGGTTTTGAAGTGGTAGTGTGCTCCAGCAACGTTTTTGAAAGGTCCACCAAAAGCCTTCCACTGACATACGCATTGACTCATGCTCGTCACGTGTACGTGTTGGAGCGAGTTCGGAGTACTTAAGGGACTAGAAATGCCATCAGATCTGCCTCCAATGGGTAGGGTGGCCTAATGGCTAAATGAAATTAGATGTTCCTGCCCTAATGGTGTAGGATGTGATTTTATTGATCTCTCTTCTCACCCCCTTCTCCTTTTAGCATCGGTTCTATCCATCTCCTTTTAGCATCTGTTCTATGGTGGTGTCATGCTTTTAGTTTTTTTTCATTAGTGTGGTGGTGATTTCACCTCTATATTTAATGCTAATTTGAAATGAGCACTTCCTGTAATCATTCAGACTTTGAACAGTGATTACTGAATTTAATCTCTCCATTTATCCCATCCTAGATAGTGAACACACACCAGGAGCAGTTGGCTGCGTACCTGTGCCCAAAGGGACAGTTATGTTGTTGTTAAATGTCTTGCCCAAGGGCTCTTCAGCCATGGATGTGAGAAGGGGAAAGCAAAGTTCACCCACTCCCACTGCCTATGGTTTTCCTGCCTGGGGATTGAAACAGCAACCTTCTTGTTACAAGCCCTCTTCTCCAACCATTACTTTTTTTTTTTTTTTTTTTTAAACTATGTACTGCATTTTTCTTTCCTTGTAATAAGATGCTTTTGGTCTAGATCAGCAGTGTAGTCATGTGGAATGAAGATCTACCCATTTTATATATTTGAGTTGAATCAAATCAAGCTGTTAATTTGTCATGTTACAGAAATGTATCATGAGATACACAGGCCTTTTTTGTTTCTTGTTTGTAAGTTACACTAGTTATGTCATTAAGTGACTTCAGTTTGTGATGCATTTAGCTATAATGTTGTGGCTGTAAGCACACACATTTTTGACCCTGACTTTTGGTGTCATTTGGCTGCTGAGTTATTTATAGCCATATTGACCCAGATCACCAGGCTGATCCACCTTACTTTACTCACCCTCTTATTTTGCTTGCTTTCATTTCTCTCATTACATATCCAGCAGTTTGAGATCTATTGATTGTCTTTATTCATTTTGTTTTGAGGAGTGCTTCAGTGAGACTGTTTGCTGTTTTAAGTCCTACTCTGTTGCTTTGTCTACTAGTCATCTCTCCTCTCCCACTTTTCCTTCTCTTCCCCTATAATGATTTTTCTCTCTCTCTCTCTCTCTCTCTCAGGGATGTGAAGCAGGCTGCAGTTGCAGAGCCCACAGGCCCCGTTGCTATGGAGCTGGAGGAACGCCCTGAGACGCAGAGCGCACTGGCTCAACCTGATCCACAGGGGGTGCCAGAGCCCATGGAGTCACGCCCAGATGAGGTAATGAGGCCTTCTTTAAAGAGGCCTGTGGAGCACTAAGGAACAGGGGAGGGAAGTAGAGTAAACGTAATAGAGGATGTGTGCTCACATTTAATCTTTGAGTTATAAAGCACAGTGTCATTTTATCTTCTATTTGTAGCAGTTATGTAGCATGTTAGCTTGTCAAAATGAGGCATACTATTGATGGATGCTGCTAACAATATGTATAAACGTTTTGTGTTATTAATGTTCACAATTTGGAATCATTTTAGAAATGTTTAAGCATCCTGTTTTATTCCCCCAAAAAAGGGAATTAGCTGCTAAAATTTGATAGCCAGATCATCTTGTCCCCTGTAGGTTATAGAAGAGTGCAAAATACAAATTATTTCCCCTTTGAGAATTGTAGCTTTAAGTGTATAAATACCTCTCCGTACATCCCTCCCTCCCTTCTTTCTCCCCCTGTACCATATGTTCTCTCTCTCTCTCTCTTTTTCTGTCACATTCTGTTTCACTATCTTTGTTAGCTGTTATTACAGTGTCGGAGACAGGCCACTGGTGTGTGAAATTAAACAGTCTTCAGTTTGTTGGTGGCAGTGTGATGCTAAAAGAAATTTACACATCAGCATTGTGAGCTGTATGTTTGTCCTAATTAAGGTCTGAGAAGGAGAGATTGGTAGGATCAGTGGAAACACTCAAATAAGCAGGGCACTGCTACTCCAGCACCAGGGTTGGGAACAAGTTGGGCTATTAAGTATTTAGTAGGCGAGTGTGTGCATAGTTTTATACAACGTTTTCATAGATCAAGTTTAGCGCACAAATTGGTGGGTGAGCACCATGTGTGCATTCGATGTGATTCCCCTTTGTAACACTAGCTGTCTAGAAAAGTAATTAATGTATTCTGGTCACTTTCTAAATCAAAATCACCTGAAACCTGGCAGTGAACTTCCTTTTTTTATGCCTTGTAGTTTTAATGTTAGTGTTGTCTGTTGTCTGAAATGCAGCCTTATCAGTCGGTTGATCATTGGAGCATTAAGGTTGTATTCATGCTGCAGTCAATTCAGATTTGTTTGCTTCTGATTTATATGGACAGGCTATTTGTATTTGCTTCCACATCAGTTGCCATAGCAACAACTGGACGCTTAAGTAATCTGGTGGTTGGAGAAGAGCAGGTGAAGCTTGGTAAACTGATCACTTTGTGAACTTGGCTCTTAATATGTGAAGGTATTTAATATAAAACAACTAGTCGAATGATTATACTTTATTTCAAATACTCCTTGCAAATTAGAAAGACACATGGATAATATTTTAAAGTTTCACCTCTGTTTAAGCTGTTTGTGTAGAACTGACTTTTTGTTTTCTTTTTGATGTCAACAACCATTGCCCCAAATGGCCTCAATGTCTGATTCTGATGTAGTTGGGGTGTGATGGAAAAGCTCTGATTTGTTTGGCTTTTTGGAGTTCTAATCTGAGCTGCACAAGACACATTGAAGGAGACAGAACTTTACAACAGCAGATCTGCCTATGTGCTAATGTTTTTAATGTTTTTTTTGTTTTGTTTTTCTTTCCTCCCCTCTTTCTTTTGCTCTTTCTTTCTCACCTTCGTAACTGTCTACTCCTTCTGTCAGTGTCTCTCTCTCTCTACACTGTTCCTTTCTGAAGTGGTATGTATATTGTGTTTTTAAAAACCCACTGATTGCTTTGTTGTGAAGGTGAACTCCCTTCTTCCATTGCTCATACTGGTACCTGCGTTACTACCTCCACCTCTCCTCCTCTACCTCCATCACCTGCCGAGCTATGTCCCAGCAACTCGGCTGCAGCTGAGCTAGTCGCCCCCCAGAGTCAACACTACAAACTTAGCGTCAACTGATGGAGCCCTGCTGGATGATTGGCCATGCTGGTCACCACACATACTGATGTGGCCCTTGATTGGACAGCTTGAGAGAACCCCAAAGAGTTGATTGGGTGTATGAAGGGGCAGCTATTGAAAAGATGCCTGCTCTGTTACCTTCATACAAATCCTGCTTATGCACACTTGAGCCAGACAAGACTCAGTATGGACTTCTTGGTGCAGCATGATGGACACACAGTGGTTTGAACGCTACAACAACCTGTGTTTGCTGTTTGCTTGGAAACGTCCTCCCTTGTGGATATCAACAAGCAGAGTGCAGGCTTCCTCTGTTCTGGCTTGGAAGCATCAACAAGACTCAAGGGCAAAAAATGTAATCATGGACATGCTTCCTATTTCTATTTTTTCTGTGGTCTTTCAGTCATATTTGTTACTGCAAAAGGATGAACCACATTTTTTCTGATGGACTGCTCCTGATTTTGCCCAGTTCAAGACACAAAATGAACTTTTGGGAAAACCACTATGAATCATTGAAAGGCATTCATTGGTGTGGTTTCTGCTTCCAATTTTAAGTACTCAATGATCAAGAAGGAATTACATGGACAGTTATGCCATATCAATTGAACAGTGTCTGCCTGAAGGAAAATTGCTAAGATAAATCGCTACATTAATCATCACCAGCAGAGAGATTTAAAAAATGTCATCTTAAAGCCTGCCTACATTGTGGATTATGGACTTTTAATTGGAAAGATACTGTTGTTTTAACAGCATCTTGGGACTAGCTTCTCTCAATGTTCTCTCAATTTTAAGAGTTGGAGTAAACTGATGGTTTCAAAGACTGTATTTTGCAAGATTTTTGTGGATGTTTGATGCATCACTCATTCCTCAGACTGTTACTGTTCATCAGAATTCATCATCAAAGGATGAAAGACTATTGCAGTTTGCGTCAGAAACCTCAAAAACCATCAACCAAAAGTTCATCCTTTACGAAGTCAAGGTCCAGGGGGAAAAAAGCAGTACGTGTCAGCCGGCCAGTCAGCACACTCCATTTGTGACCGAATCCCATCCTCACTTCTCAGCCTCTACTGATTGGACCCTTGTTGCCTAGATACAGTGCACACTGCCGTGTGGTTGGGCCATAGCCAAGCCATTGAGGAAATCAGGTGTCAATGGTACCAGGAAATACCCTTTTTTCCCAAGATGTTATTTTTAATAAATTTATCACAGTGAAGTTGTTTGGTTTTTTTTTTGGTTTTTTTTTTAAGGAGAGTGATTTTTATTTATTTATTTTTTTAAAAATAAGAAATATTGTCAGTTGCTATTTAGAATTAGTTGGGGTTGATTAGGTTTATAGCCTTATTTTTACGTGCGTTGGAATAGATGTTATGGGGCCAGCATGCATTTTATAACATATTTTCAGTTTAAGTTCACAATTTTTTGAAGTATTGCATTTTAGACAGACAGAGGGGCCATTTAGAGCCGTCTGTTTGTCAGATGATTAGTTTATGTAATGTGGTTTTATTGATGAGTTTTTCTTCTTTTTTTTTTTTTTTTTCTTTCTTTCTTTCTCCTTTTTTCTATCATCCCCCTTTCCTGCTGTCACTCCTGGCCTGGTGTTTGTCTCTCTCTCTCTCTATATTTCTCTCTCTATTTCATCCCTCCCTGCACCCACTTGGGTCTTCTTTTTTTTTTTTTTTTTGGTCATCCTCTGTCTTTTCAGAGCACCACTCCGAAGGCATTTGCTGCACGCAAGATTTCACTGACTAGTAAGAAATTACATCTAATTTGACTAGAAATGCTGTACTAACATTGGATTCAGGCTACTAGCTTCTTAATTATTTGGTAAAATAAAAATGAGCATTTTAAAATTTTGTCCCCTGTACTTCAGTGCTTGTCTAGATTGTTTTTGTGTTTACCGTCTCTGCAGGTACCAAACCAGAAGGAGCATCGCTGACTGAAACCGAGTCTGGAGGTGGAGCAAATAGGAAGAGGAGATGGGGCTCCAGCACAGCTGTCACTGCCAAGAAGCCATCCATTAGTATCACCACTGAATCACTGAAGGTACTGGGTTGGAAAGTTCTCAGTCATTACTGTAGATGTCATTCTACTTTGCAGCTTTTTGACTATTGCATTTCAATTGTTTTTTTCTTCCCTCCCATTTGTTTTCCTGATGTCTTTCTCTCCATCTTTTTATTTATTTTTTATTTAAGTAATTGTTGCCTAATTTCAGTAAATCTGTGAAATATAGCTGTAACAAAAGAAGTGCTTATCCGGTGTAAAGTGCACATATTTATTGTTTGCTTGCTGGTTTGCAGTCTCTAATTCCTGACATAAAGCCACTACAAGAAGCTGTGGTGGAACTGCACCCAGATGAAGGGCATTTCTCTGGTGACGAGGACTCCAGCCAGCAGGCTGACCGTGAGGAGGACCCAGGACTAAAGATTAGACGCACTGTAACACAGGTACACCCTTAAATTGATGACAATTTTACAGAGTATCAGATTCCTTGATTGTGATTTATATGGATGTTTTTTTTAATGAATTTTGCTACATGCTTTTTCCAGATTGTCCCATCTGAAGGACAGGAGAATGGACAGAAAGAAAAGGAGGAAGAGGAGGAGGAGGAGCAAGCAGAAGGAGAAAAGGAGAAACCTCAAGAGAATCAGAGGAGAGAGAGCTTCTCAGAGGTTTCCATGGAAACACAGGAGGGAGATACCAAGAAAGGTGATTTTGTTGTACTCAGTTTTGTAGAAACTCTCTTGATTGAGAACTCGCATTGTCTTTCAGTTCATACTGGGAGAAAAGGTCATCATGTCCTGTTGTACTGTTTTGTTTTTTTTTTCTGGTTAAATGATTTCTCCCCTGCTTCTTTTTTCTAGTGACCCCTAGTGATTCAGTAGTGCGGCGCTCCATCAGTCAGCAGAAAGTTTCCATTACCATTGATGACCCTGTACGCACTGGCCGTCAGCTGTCCCCTCCCCGTGGAAAAATATCCCACATAATCCACATTTGCAATCTGGTAATGTATGGTGTTTATCCCCAACTGTCAAAGATCTAAAGTAAAGCCTATATCACAGTAGACTTTGAGTGCTATTACTCTATACTTTGTATTGAATGTTAAGTTAAGGCATGTAACTAACGGACTGTTGTCATGTTAAGTAATCAAAGTATGTCCGTATTTATTACTTTGTGTAGGTGCGCCCCTTCACCTTGGGCCAACTCAAGGAGCTGTTGAATCGAACTGGTAAAGTGGTGGAAGAAGGCTTCTGGATTGATAAGATTAAATCACATTGCTATGTCACTGTGAGTGCTTTTTTTTTTATTGTATTTGTCCTCATTACTCATCTCTTGTCTTGAATCTTATGGTTTACTCTCAGGATGTTTAAGGAAAAGGATGGTGTTTTTTTGTTTTTGGTTTATAATATTATGGGGTGGCGGTGGTCTACTGGTAGGGTACTTGCCTACGGACCTCTGGATCAAGAGGTCCCCGGTTTGAATCCCACCTCTAGTACTACCACCAGTACTACCACCAGTGGGTTCCTGAGCAAGACCCTTAACTCTGAGTTGCTCCAGGGGGACTGTCCCTGTAATTAGGACCTGTAAGTCGCTCTGGATAAGAGCGTCTGCTAAATGCCGTAAATATCTTGTGTTTAGTACTCCAGTAAAGATGAGGCAGTAGCGACTCGTAAGGCTCTGCATGGAGTGAAATGGCCATCAAGCAATCCCAAAGTGCTTCGAGTGGACTTCTGCGAACAGGAGGAGGTACACATTTCTTGTCTGCTCGGCTTGTTCAGCCATCTTATTTTGGCACTTAAAAAAACAAACATGTTTTAGCTTAACAATAGCCCTTTAAGCTTATCTTGTAATTTTTTTTTGGAGATGCATGTAAATGAAGCTAAAAAAGATCATTGTCACCATTGTGCTAACTGCATGCTTGTTACTGAACACTTTTCTCAAACTACAAAAAGGCATTTCAAAGGGTTTACTGGAGTTTGATATGTGCATATAAAATCTGAACAGGTTAAAGTTTTTATCTGGTTGTTTATTAAAACAACCAACCAGTACTTAGGCAAGTTAAGTGAAACATCTCTATCTTCCTTTTTAATCCTTTTTTTTTTCTTGCTTATCCCAAGTTGGACTTTCATAAAGGCTTAATAACTGGAGATGATCCACGAGTCCCCGGTCCTGGAGCCCGTCCTGCTGCCCCTCCACCACTCATGCCCCCAGCTCGGGAGCGTGAACGAGAGAAGGAGAAAGAGAGGGAGGTAGGCACTGCAACAGTGAGGGACCAGTGGGCTGAGAGAGAGCGTGAAATGGAGCGCCGAGAGAGGACACGTTCTGAACGGGAGTGGGACAGGGATAAAGTGCGAGACTTCAGCAGAGACGATCGAGATGCGAACAGGAGATCAAGATCGCGTGACAGGGACAGGAGACGTAAGGAACGAGGGAAGAGCAAGGAGAAGAAGGTGGAGAAAAAAGGTGAGCAGACAGATTTTGTTTTTATCAGGATGAACTTATTTTTTATGCCTCAAACTGTTTGCAGCTTTGAGGTGATTTAAAGTACTGTTGAGTTTTTAGCGGAGTAAAAACCTTTTTCAGATTTCATAGGCTCATTTCTCCACCCTAGTTATCTTGCTTGACTGGGAGTTTGACACATTGTATCACTTACAAAATAGTGGTGCCCTAGTTGTTAGGGACTACGGTAAGTCCCAGACAAGTAGGTTACACTGAGAATGCTGCTTCCTGGGTTCTGGATGTAAAGCATTAAATAATCTTAAGTAATCATTACCTACTTTGCTCTGCAGCTACTTTTACTTTTATTAGTTTGTAAATAAATTTTTTGCTCCGTGATGTAATTGGAATGAGTCTTTATTTTTCAATGCCTCTTTGCCATAGATAAACCTGAGGAACCTCCTGCCAAACTATTGGATGATCTGTTCCGTAAAACCAAAGCAGCTCCTTGCATTTATTGGCTGCCACTTACTGAAGAACAAGTGAGAGATTTGCACACCACCACACTTGCTTCTAAACTTGGAACTTGTGCATAGGTTTGATATTTGATGTTAAAATAAAAGGATAATTTAAAAAAACAAAAAACAAATTTGCAATCTTTCAAAAACATGCCAGGTTTTTTTTTTTAAACCTTAAGTTTTGTTCAATGTTTCTAAGTTGTAGTTTGAAACATGTATAATTGAAAATGCACTTAATGTTACACAAACACGATATCAGTTTATTAGCTACACAAGGTGACTGTGAGATTGAACATTTATTAGATTCATTGTAAAAAAAGAACAGGAAGTGTAGAAGCTCTGTCTACATTTACCTTATAATCCAAGTTGTGTTTTTACTAAAAGTGCTCACATGCTTCAGCTTGTTCTCTCTGCTTTCCACAGGCGACTCAAAGAAGTTTGGAGCGAGCAGAAAGGATGAAAGAGCGAGAGAAGAGGAGGAAAGAGCTGCAGGAAGAAGAGGACAAAAAGCGTGAGGAAGAGAGAAAGGAGAGAGCACGTGCTCGTGAGAAAGAGGGAGGCAATGCAGGGAGTGGTGGAGGAACCTCCAGTCGGCCAGCAGATGGAGAAAGGGAGAAAGAGAGAGAAAGAGAGAGGGAGCGTGAGAGGGGTAGGGAGAAGGAGGGAGAGAAAAGGAGAGACAGCAATAGAGGCAGAGCGAGCGATTCGAAACCTGCAGGGAGCAGCAGACGTTCACGGAGCCGCAGTAACCCCTCCAGGGACCGACGGCGCTGAGTGTGTGTGAACTAATGTGAGTGAGTGTGTGTGTGCGTGCGTGGTACTTGGAAGAACTTTGAATACCCTCTTACCTACTGAAGGGGAAGTTCAGCCCTGAACACCTACTCATTATGGTTTGTTTTTTTTTTTGTTTTTTTTTTTAAAACATTTATGGTTACATATTGCTAGTGTCACACACACACACACACATACATACATACTGTTGTATCTGCTGTACTTTTTTTTTTTATTTCAGGGGCTTCCTTCAGTTATATATATATATATATATATATATTTTTTTTTTTGTAAACTTGTTTTCAGGATTAACCATAGTCACATTTCTCCACATTCAACCCGAAATTAGTTGATGTGTAAAACAAAGACCCCCAGTTTTTGAGAGTTTTCTCCGAGTCAGAGATTCTTAGTGGTGAAGGCTGTACTAGCAAGCAGAGGGGGCTCCAGTACTTCATTAAATTTATTCCACTAAAGCTTTTCTTTTAATTTATGAAATCCAATCAGAGCCAGCTGTGGCCAGTAGGCAGAAAACGCAGCATGGGATTAGGGGAGGTAGAGGTGTTATTTCTAGGGTGATTCTTGTTGTTTTTGACACTTTGAATTAATTTATTAAAAAATATTCCCCATAAAGAATAATTTTGGCTGCTGACTTGGATTCATTCTGAGGAGTATTTGGCTGCCAGCAAAACCTTTCAGATTCCAAAGCACTGAATGACTGACTACTATCACGTATGTATCCAACGTCTAGCTATAGAAGGGTGCTATTATGAAGGAAAACCAGTCTTTGGTTTCTGTCTCATCTTTTCTTCCTACATTGCCTCCATCCATCCCTGCGTCTCCCTCCCCTCTTTGTTCTCCAGTTGAAGTTTCTAGTCCTCTCAGTTCTTTAGTTTTGTCCTCTGTGAATCAGATAAGGGAGAAATCTAACCTTTATAGAGGAGAGAGGAACAAGTTTTAAATAATGTTTTAAAGTTTGTTTTAGTTTGAAAAGAGATTCCTATTTGCTTTTTAATTATTTTTCTTCTGAGTATGCAGAATGTATAAAGAATAAAAAAGTAACTAAAGGAAAAAGTTGTTTGGAACATTTATTTGAAAATTTGTTATTTAATGTCTACATTAAGTCTGGTGTACCAGATAGGTTCTCATTCATCAGTATAGTAGGCAGAAAAACTTGAGTTAAAATAATGCAAAAAAATGCTATAAAAGCTTAAAGATTTACAGGGTAATTTTACTAAACTTCATTATCTAGGAGTTCTAATTCTGATTTGAAATTTTGCAAAGTAGAAAATTGTACTCATGTAAGCATGGGTTTGGATGTTTACCTTTAAACATAATAGTCATTAGTTATTCTGGTTTCCATCACCAGTATTGCAGGCAATTCAGGCTCAGAAGTTTTTGTACTGCTTTTCAAAACAAATCTTCAAGCTTTATTGAAAATATTTCTGCAAAAATTAATTAGGTACTAATGCAGGTCTGCTTAAAACTTTGAAAATGGATAAAAATGCCTCAAGAACGCCATCGAGTGGCCAAACTGGATCAATAAAATCAGACCATATCTACATTGGTCTTAAAATTAAAATCGCCTCCCTAATATTGTGTAGGTCCATTTATTGCTGCCAGAAAGTTGTCGCCCATTGAGGCATTGACTCCAGGAAACCTGGGAAGCTCTGCTGTCGTATTTGCAGCATATCCTGCAATGTTCCAAAGGTGCTCGGGGCAGTGGTGGCCTAGAGTTGGCACCGGATCTGGAGATTGTAGGTTCGATTCCCTTGCCAGTAGGTTGCCCTCAGGTACCCTGGAGCATGGTACTGTCCCTGTCATTGCTCCCTGGGCCCTTTCAATAGCTGCTGTATATGGGTGAAATGCAGAGGTTGAATTTCATTCTGATGTGATGTGCTGCATTTCACAATGACAAGAATGGTCACTTTCATTTTTGCTTTGATCAGATTTCAATCTGGGGAATTCAGAGGCCAATTTAACAGGGCTCTTGGTCATGTTCTTTCAAACCATCTCTGCACTATTCTGCAGTAAGACAGGGCACTTATTAGTTGCCATGATTAGTTACATAATTATCATGAAGGGGATGCGATTGGTTGACAACAATGGTTAAATTTCGGAGAAATCTTAATCTGCTAAGATTTCCAGCAGAACGTTACCAGAGCATCACGCTGCCTCTGTCAGCTTGCCTTCCTCCTGGTGCCACTTCTTCATAAAGTTAGCAACACATGCTCCCAACTGTCCAAAGGATGTAAAAGAAAACGTCCATCATCTGATCAGATTTTGTTGCTACATGTTCCAGTTCTGAGGCTCACATGCCCATTGATCCTTATGCACATCACAAGACTGTCCCCACATCACCAGTTGTTTTGCCCTGGAGCGCTTTTGGTGGGAACACTGGACACCAGGAACACCTCCCAAGACCCACTGTTGTGGAGATGCACCGGCCCCTCAACATAGCCATTATAATTAGTGTCCTGGGCCCTTATGTTTGATAACTTGTCCAAAATGTGTGGGTAAGTTTCCTTGATAGCTTAATTAAAAGTGCAGAAAGAAGACTTCAAAATAGACAGAAAGAAGTTTATTAATAAAGCCAAGATACAGATTTTTTTTAAAAAACTCTTTTGCAGGAACTTTCTTAAAAAAAAAAAAAACTTAAGTAAACGTTCGTTTAAGTGCAAAATCTTTGCTAGTGATATTAAATATTTTTTTAAAAGTTAAGAAAAAAAAAATCCCTTGTATTTTCTACAGCAGACGTGAGAATATAAACAGTAGCTCAGCATGATGGTTCATACTCACTAATAACTTAGTATTGTTGACAGTGATCATTCAGAGAACAGTTACAAAGTTTTTTCAGCAGGCTTGTGCCGGTGCACTTTCTGACCTCCAGGGGGAGGCAGTTCCCTGTAGCTGCAGGCTATGCACTTGAAATGTATGACCTCAAGTTTGGAGGAAAAATAAATCAGTCTGTAAAAATTTTCAGTGTCAAAGTCTGTATCCTTTTTTAGGATGTGTGTGTGTGTGTGGGAAAGAGGAAAAGATCAAAACAAGATAAAGATACTGGAAAAAATTTACAAGACAGCAATGTGAAACCTTGGCCGCAAATATGCAAATGTCAGCGAAAGCGGTGTATTGGTCCAGCAGAAAAGGTCCCTCCCTGCTCAGTGTGTGTTGTGCGGAGGAAGGCTGTGGGTGGCACACACTCTGCTCATGTGGCAAGAGTGGCAGAGGAGGTGGGAGTCCAGAGGGAAGCACTGAGAGCCAGGCTTATCAGATAACTGCTTCCCGCACTCCTGAAAAACACAGCCATCACAAGGAATATCATTAGTATAGCAATGATACTAATAATGTGCTCTCCGTTTATCTACCCATGAATTTTGCTTATTCTGAGAACTCCACAGTAACACTTAATAACTGCTGTGTATCAGAACATGCCAGGGAGTGTGTTACGACATCACTTTTGGCCTGTTTATAGGCACGTGCTGCAGGTCAGCTGCTTATGTACAACAGCTTTGCAAAGTAAGGAGTTCAAGCTAAGAAATCCAGAACAAGTTCAATTTTCTTTTGTTTTAAAATACTGGCAGGATCCTTCTCCAAAAACACACTTTTACACCTAGGCCTGTTGTGCTGATGACATTTTAGCTGATAATTGACACACACGCGCACACAAACACACACAAAAATGAAATGAATGAGCTGTCAGTTTTTGAAATGAACCCTAATAAAAATCATACAACGCCCAAATTTAGCTATGCTGCTCTGTTCCTGGAAGTTTTAGTCTGAAGCTTTACCTCTTTCTGATCAAAGTATCACTTAAACTCCTGTCTTTATTCTTTGAATGAAAGGCAACGGTTAAATTTAGAACTGTGACAACTCGCACAACCATTAGACCTATTAAAAGTAAGGTTCCCACTTCCAGTCAAATGTCAAATTCCTTGACTTTTCCCTGGCTAAACAGGGAATTTCCATGACCTAAAATGAATGGAAAAACAGCCCCAACCACATACAGGATACTGTAGGCTACATTATTTAAAAACTTTGAACAATATATTTGTTCTTAATTGTATTAATTTATAAGGAGATTACTTTCTTGAATATTCTTTTGTAACTCTGAGGTATCAAATGGTTTGGATTAACCTTAAACACAAAGTTCTTATAAAACTGGCGCTGTCAACAAACAGCACAATCAAACTACCCTTCAGAAACACAAAGCCCAAGTTGTTAAGCTATCGACCCTGAGGTTAATTTAAAGAGAATTTAGCTTCATTTTGTGCTGATAATTGTTTCAGCAAAAGAAGGGATTTAATTCTTAGACAAACTCCTGTCTGACTTACCCATTAGCTTAACCAGGATACATTAGCTATAGTTTATTTAGAACAGCACTTTGTGAAAATTTAAACATGGCATCAACTTAGACCCTGATATTCTGTGACATGCCCAAAAAAGGATCAAATCCGCTTACTTTCCATGTCTGGAATATCCATGCAATTGAAAAAAGGAAGCATGGAAAACCTGGGTTTTGAAAAGCAAAGCAAAGCTTCCTTTGCTTTCCACTTTACTTGGTCTGGTAGTCAAGTGGTTCCAGATGCCAGTTAGGTCTACCGATATATGTGCCAAGGCCATAGGCTACAGATTAGGCAAAATCAGGGCAAGCAGACAAGAAAGAAATGGTTCTTTAAGAAAATTCTTTAAAACTTGTTCCACTACTGCAACGTGTCAATTATTTTTTTTGGAGGGGGGGACGACGACGACATGGAACCCTTTTTGCTTATACAATAACTACCAAAGTCTGCTGTACTGTACAACAAGAGCTGTGTCAATTACTTCACTCCATTAACAACATTCAAATTTACTTTTCTTGTTGTTGCCTTTACTTTCTAACAAAATGGATGCACCACAAATATATACCTTTTGTCATGACTCAGTTAATGAAAGTTACCAACCTCACAGTGATAGCACTCAAAGTGATAGTCTTTGTTCATGGACACCACCCTGAGAATCTCTTCACTGCCCTGAAACACATGAAACATCACAGTCAAAAAAAAAGTGGTGTATAATCCCAGTACTACGGACCACTATCTTGCAAATTCCAATCCTGTCCTTTATTCACCTGGATTTGGTACCTAACTGATGGAGCTCCAACATTACATGAGAACCACTGCGCTATAAAAGCAGCTCTTAATACTAGTCATAGTAAAGTGAAATTGACTATTTTGTCATTGTGAAACACAGCAGAGCACAGTGAAATAACAAAATTATACCCCTGCACTTAACCCAAACACTCACACACATGCAGCAGGAGGCAGCTATTCAAAGCGCACTGGTAGCAGTGATGGAGATGGTACCTTGCTCAAGGGTACCTCAGGGCAACCTAATGGTAAGGGACTCGAACCCACAATCTTCCAATCTTGGGGCCAACTCCCTAAGCACTAGACCACGGCTGCCCCAACAGCTGGGCTCATCCAGGTTATGGTTAGATTTGTTTCCCGTACACAAACACATCCCATTCAACTCATGCTTTATAATTACATGGCTAGTTAAATGGAGATATGTGCATTTTTTCAATGGACTAGGGTTAAGAATCATAGCTACTAAGTAGTCTGGAATATGAGCTCTGGGTAAAAATCTAATCAAAAACAACTAAACCATGAATTAAACCATGAGCAACCAAGCCAGAAAAGCATCACTCACCTCAGCAGGTAAAATGGGTTGTAAACAGGCAGCACATTTAGGAGCAAATGTCCTGAAAAATATCAAAATAATATAAAAATTCAAACTCAAAAAATCAAAAATCAAACTTCTGGATTTTGTTCATTGTTCATTTAATTAGCTAACTCCTCCATGGGCATTGCCCTACTGTGTCATCACACTGTTTCAAGATGTCAGCGGGTTATGGTCGGTAGAGACAATTGTATATTTTAATAATACCAAAAATCTGAAAACTAATTAGCCATAGGGGGTCACAGTGGCATGGTGGATAGTGCACAGCAAAAAGGTTTAGGGTTCAATTCCTAGGCAGGACGGTCTTCAGTGTGGAGTTTGCATATTCTCCACTTGTCCATGCGTTTCCTCTGGGAGATCCAGTTTTCTCCCCACAATCCAAAACAAACAAAAATAAATAAATAAATAAATGTAAGTTTGAGTGTGGGCATGAGTGTGTTTGTCTGTGTGTCCACCCTGTGATGGGCTGGTGACCTATTGCCTTTAGCTGGGAAAAGCTCCAGCACCACCCATGACCCTATTCAAGACAAGGGGCTAAGAAAATGAGTGAGTGTGTAATTAGCCATGTACTTCCTGCACTGACCTGTTGTAGTCTGAGACACAGTAGACATTATTGAGGTAGTCCACTGTGAAAGGCACGCCATCAAGAGTCTTTGAGCAGACTGTACAGCGGAAACAGCCTGGATGATAGGAGTTTCCCAAGGCCTGAAGAATCTACACAGAGACAGAATTGTTTTTTTTTAGACTAACATATGTCTAGTGTACTAGTTCTATAGTTTGTAATTATCTTTCCAGTGCTTTTTGTGGCTTGCCTCCTTGTAAAGCTTTGGGAGAAGTTACCAAATGAGAAGTGCTATATAAATAAAGATTGCAATTATTAAAAGGTTATAACGTGTGTTAATTTACACTTGCATCCTAGCTACAATTTATGCATACCTGCTCCAAAATCAAATGACCACACACACTGCACTTCTCAGCAGCCGCCTGGAAGCCTGAAAACTGAGGGAGGATAAAAGAGAGACAAAGAAACCTTAAAATGGCTCCAACTATTGCATCTACTAGAACCTGGTCAAATATAATGTAAATCATCTGATCTCAATATTTTATCTACTTTACCATGTAGTCCTCCTTACAGTACACTGATCCACTGACGTTGTAGAAGTCTTTGTTTCTAAGTGTGCGACCTAGAGAGAGAGAGAGAGAGAGAGAGAGAGAGAGAGAGAGAGAGAGAGAGAGAGAGCGCATCATGGAATGGCAGATCTCTCTTTTACCACCGCTCTGATTTCACTCATCAAATCACATTTTCTCATTTTCTGATGTTTTCCTTGCACACAATGTAAGAAAAACAAAAGGAGAAAATTTCATTACTATTGGGTGATGTGACAAACATACTGTGTATAAAGAAAAACCTTTATGTATATCTCATGGTATTTAGTTATGTGGAAAAAAAGCACAAAAAGTTATAAAGAAACCCAAAGTGCCACATTTTGTGACCCAATATGATAACAATATAAATGATTTAAATGATCCAAGATGGCGGTGCGGTAACACACAGCAGCCAATCCAGGGTCCAATCTTTGGTGCTGCTATACTTATTACCATTTATTTTTTGCACCCACACTTCAACCACAACGTTGCTGCTCCATCACACTGCCAACAAAATTTGCTGCTTTGTTCTGTAATACCGTGGCTATCCAAAGGATGAACATACTGAATGTTTATGTTTAATGAATGTCTTATGTCGGGTCTTGTGTAGCACCAGGGTCCTGGAGGAACGTTATTTTGTTTCACTATGTACTGTGTATATGGTTGAAATGACAATAAAAACCTACTTCACTTTGAATGAAAACTGTCTAAAGTCACACTGCCCACCCCATTGAAAAATTTTCCTTCCCATACTGCCTCAATTAATGGTCACTTAAATGAAATGATGTGTTTTTGGTTGAATTTACCATAATTAAAGTTTGGCTTGGCCCCAGATAGATGAA
Organism: Hepsetus odoe; assembly: GCA_017165825.1. Classification (NCBI taxonomy): domain Eukaryota; kingdom Metazoa; phylum Chordata; class Actinopteri; order Characiformes; family Hepsetidae; genus Hepsetus; species Hepsetus odoe. The sequence continues at coordinate 8,351,035 of CM029388.1, read as the reverse complement.
GAGAACTTAAAATTTAGATGATTATGATTTCCCCCGCCTGCTCTGAACAAACATTTTAAAAGTAACCAAAGGCCGTGTGTTTACCGGCCAGTGGGCGCTTATTTAAACATTTAAAGTCAGCTTTTTCTTTTGCCTTCTTTGAAAATTAAAATTTGTTTCAAATAAGCTGTAAACGTAAGCTTTAAGCAGTAAACTTGGAGACTTGAGATGTTTTTGCATGCGGCCACTGAATTGTACCTTCACTTCTAAGAGAATGACCACAATGATTGGTGGGTAATATGTGGGTGCTGCTGGCTGACTCACCACAGGACACACAGGTAAAACAGCGTGTGTGATAGAGGCTGTCCAGAGCCTGGCAAGCGTTGTCCGCACCATAAACGCCTTTGCCGCACTTTACACATGTTCCTGAAACACAGTAGAAACAACCGTTATTCACTAAACACATACGGACATACTATTGACAAAACAGCTACATGCTTGAAAGTTACTTAACCTACAATATCACGACACCAATCCTAACTGGCTTCTAATACATTTCTGTGGGATGTGAGTCATGCATTCTTTGAGCTGAGTAATGACCAGCATGTTTGTTTAGTGTTTAAACAGAGCTCAACCAACAAGCCTTGATCCAGACTCTAGAGAGCCCTTCCGTTAGGTAACCTAATAACAGACACTGTTAATGTAGAGCAATCTCATCTGAAAGGTAATCAAAACACACAAGCAAACATTCTTAGAATTTGTGCTCGCACTTTAAAGACAGGGGATTATTTGTCACAACAAAGGCAATGCATTGCATGTGGACACACACCCTTTTGATAGTGTGAGAGAGCCTTCCCCCAGGACTCAAATACCTGAACTGCAGGAACACACAGCTGTGCATGCTACTGCATGTAGCACACTTCCCTGCCCAATCTACTGTATTTCTCCCTAGCGCTTTGGTATGACCCATGGAACATGCAGCCTGTAATTTATGGGCATGCATAGTCATTATACGCGGTCTGAGAAGATATTTTTTGCCTGTGTGTAGTCTATTCAAAAATGCCTGTGTGTAGCCCTGGGTGGAGGAGCAGTATATTTGCTCATGGGCATGAGTGAGGTATGGAGGCAGTTTTAGAGGCCTGGGTGGAGGGGTACAGTCTTAATGTCTGTTTGCTCTTTGCTGTACTGTTCTGAACTGTGATCTTTGTTGGGACTGACTCATTTCTGTGGTTTAGACTTGCCTTGACACCAGCGGTAATTTTTTCAGCTCACAGTCACTGTGGAGGCCTGTACAAGTCGCTGCAAGCCTGACTGGGATTTTCATAGACTCACACCTTAAACCTCCACTAGTCATAACTAGACTTTAGATGTGTAGCGGAAGTTTGGTGGAGGGGTGGAAGAGAGAGGATTCCCCCCCCCCCCCACTCCCCACTTTTCTCACCAAAGAATTCCTGTCGATCCTGGGCAGAAGATGGTGGATCCCTCAAGGCTGGGTGCTCCTCTTGCTGGGGTTTCCCTCCTAGTGCAGCAGGGGCTGAAGTAGGGTTTGAAGTGGACACAGGCTGCTCCTTTAGGGTCAGTCCTCCAAGTAGCTCCTCGCCCTCCAAGGCCATGTCCCTCAGCAGCAACCTGGTCAGCTCCTGCTGGTAGTGAGTGCCCGGCAGATCCGAATGTTGCATACGCTCACCCACTCTTTCACCCCTTTGCTCTGTGCCACTCCACCACTCTGACTCTGCCTTGTGCCCCATCGCTGTTGGGACGCTGACTGCTGGTGGGTAGGAGTGACGTCCATCTTGAAAGCCTCTCTCCAGGTAGTCCCTCCACACCTCCATTGGGGGAGCCCCTGCCTTTCCCACCCCTGCGGATGGATATACCTGTCCAGAGTTGGTGCCGCCAAGTTGGGTGGAGGAAAACTGTAGCTGCTGAGTAGCAGGGCCAGGTGTAGTATGCCGAGTGTCATAGCCTAGGCTGATCCCACTAGTGCGGTTGCTGCTACATGGGCTGCCCATTGGGCTCCCACTGCCGCCCCCTCCACCTCCACTGGCTGTGCTACTAGCAAAGCTGGACCGTGGGCTTGCCAATACGGACTCCTGCAGGCTGAAAGATGAGCAAGGGCTCAGCGCAGGGCCTGGTGGGAAGAGGTAGCCTCCACCTGGGCAGTCGTGCGTCCTCTGAGGAGGGTGGGAGAGGGATGCCGGCCTGCCGCTGTCCCAGGGCTCTCCTCCAGAGCTCCAGCGCTTGTAGAAAAGTGCCTCCTGCAGGGAGAGACGCTTATGCCGTTCTGGTTCAGGCAAAAAGCTGGGTTCTGCTGAGCCAGAGCGGGCCACTGGGCCATGGGTGGGATATGGAGGGGGCATGGATGACAGTGGAGGCTGAGACAGGAGCTGCTGTCTCCGAACCAGCTGCTGTAGCTCTAATGAATAGCGTCGCTGGTTCAGTGCAGCCCGAGATGTCGGGCTGTATGTTCCTTGTGGGTCGCCATGTTCACCCTGAAGCACCTCACCGCGCCTCACCTGGTCACAGGTACCTCTGCCTTCCACGGACTCGGGCAAGTAACAGGAAACCCGTTGCTGGGGTGACCTGCGCCGTACAGGAACAACCTGCACTGAAGACCCAGATTCTTCAGGCACAGAAGCTGGGGTGGTGGAAATGACACAAGGCGACACTCTTTGGGAATTGACCACTTTGCTCGGCCGTCCACTCAGCGTTGACCCACATGCCTCCACCGAGCTGAACGGAGCTGGGCTCGGCAGGGGTGGGTTGTTCGCCGGGTTCAAGTGAGCCGTTTCACTTGTTTCACTAGTGGCACTGTTGCTGTTACTGTTGTTATTTGTGTTGGCCAGTTCATTTTTCTTCTTACTAAACTTGACACTGCCAGAGTCAGGCAGCTTAAATTTCTGCTTCAGCTTGGTCCCAAACCGCTCCATCGCTTGAGTATTTCACGGCAAGATACCCTCAGAAATGCTCACCGGAGCAAAGGCTTTGTCTGAAAAGGCCTGAAAGACTACGGCTTAAGTACAGCACCATAAATACAGTGTAAAGTACAAATTTAAGACTTTCTAAGTCAACAGCAGACGAAGAGACAAAGACAGGGAGAAACGTAATTAAAAAAAACAAAAAAAAAAACAATTAGTCCAAAAAACAGACCTATCGTAACAAATAATAAATATCACATAAAAATAGAGATAAATAATAATAATAATAATAATAATAATCAACAAGTTATGGCATTTTCTGCAGGCTACATTTCCCGCTGGTCTGGCTGGATGGAGCCTGAAGGTTTCCCAGACTGGGATCTCTTGATGTGTGAGGAGAAGCTGGACCATCCATCTGTTTGTCGAATACAAACCCTTTCAGCAGTTAGTTTCACACTTAAACCAATAAACAAGTCAGAAACAGGCCGTGTCCTGACTTCAGGAGGCTGTAAATCTACTCAGTCCATTAAAAAAAGATCCAGACAGAAGTGTGAGAATGTAACGGTCACATTAGTGAAGCCTGCTGTTGATCCTTCTGCCCTTTTCTGAGGCAGCTGGAGGAGAACAAGCTTCTGAAAGCCACTCAGTCCTTTATTGCAGAGCGTTTTCCGCCCTCCAGTATCTTAAAGTCCACCTACAAACAACTTTTTTAGCAAAGTTAAGTTTGTCTGCGATGGCTTTCGTGTGTAAAAGCAGGTTTGGACTCAACGCTCAGTCAGTCAGACCCAGAGAAGAAGAAGGAGAAGAAGAAGAAGGAGGAGAAGGTAGAAAAAAAAGTATTTTCTCTTTTCTTGCCGTGCTTTTCACACAGTGGGGTTCGTCCAACAGGGTGAAAAATCCTCGCCGAAAAGCCAAGAAGCAAAGAAAAGGAGGAGAAGTCCTTAAGCGGCGCAGTGAAGTCCTCGCGCTTGTCCTCTACTGCGGTCCCGTTTCAAAGAAAAGGACCATCTCCCCAACAGAGCACCGTTCAAACAGCGACACACCGCACGGCCTCCTCGCGCGCACACCCGCGCTGCTCGCTGGGAGATCCACGCCAATGCGTCTTCTGAAGTCGGAAAATTAACCGGGCATCCATTTACTTGGGGTTTCTTTCTTTCCTGCACTTTTCTGCCTCCGCTCTCCTTTCTTTTTTTTCTGACCGGAACGTCTTTCCTCTGGCCGGGCGGATGAATCGCATCCCCACAATTTCGTCACACATGGATGTTGCCTTCAGCCCTTTTGAGTGTTTGTTTGTTTTCCAGACAGTTTTTTTTAATGGGGGGAAAAAACCACCAAACAACGAATCCTATTCAGAGTTATCAAAGTTTTCAGCCGAAAACAAGAAGTAAAAGTCAAGCAGTCGAGTTTCCCTAGTTTCCTTTGCGAGTTTCGTGTTGGAGGCTCTTGCTTTGGGAGCAGAGAAAAGGTTAAAGTGCGCTCTTGTGTGATTTACAGCGGCGCCCCTTGTTCTTCTTACTCCGTTCACACGGACTAGCGCGCTCTAGACTGTGGAATGTGCGGAGGGATACGGCCCTGGCACGGCGCGCTGCGCCGCGTGTGTGTTTTCTCGGGCTGTAACAATGTGAGCGCGTTTTTTTCCCCGAATGCCAGACCGCGCTCCATAGAGACCGGGGGCATAAATCCCGGTGGCTGTTAACCTGCTGCTGCCGCTCGGCTACGTCCCGTCCAGTGTCCGGACACTCCCGGGGGGCGCGTTGTTTTAAAGCCGGTCGTTTTTCCTACCCCGAAGCCCCTTCTAGTCTGTTGTCCTGCGGTTAGGAGGAGCGCGTGTGTGTCGGTGTGCCTCTCCCTCCGCAGGCGTGTTATCGGCGAGTGGAGACTTGTTGGAGAACACACACACACACACACACACACACACGGGGAGGGGGTGTATTTCAGCGCTAAGTCAGCACTGCACGGGTAGATACACAGCAAGAATGTGAGAGGAAGGTGAACACAGGGAGTCTGAAAACAAGTGTCTGCTCCTTTTCCACAGAGAGGAGTGAACACACACACACACACACACACACGACCAGCAGAGCTCAGAAAATGCACAAATGAATGAATAAAACTTGATGTGGCTTATCTTTACATCATCATTTCAAAAGAGCTCAAAACAGACGTTTTATAGTATTTATGTTAATTGAGCAGATTCCCTTAATTATCATTTAAAATGAATAAAACAGCCTCGAGCATAAAGTAATCCAACCAATTAGCTCTATGTTCAGAATTATGGACAATTAATTCGCTCGAATGCAACAGCACTGGGTGAGAGTGCAAGAAATAAAGAGAATAAACAGGTGAAGCAGGCCCTGTTTGAAGAAGCAGTGATTTAACCAAAAGAAGCTTATCTGTCGGTAAAATGCAGACTATGTATTCGAATCGGAGACTTTTAAAAAATTATTTTCGTCTTTATTCGTGTGTAAATTGTGTTAATTTCTGTTGATTTATATTCAGCCGCAGAAAATGAAATCGCGTGAAATCGCGCCATCTAGCGGAGAAGTATCGAAAGTGCAGGACGACAATCGCGCGCTGTGGAAATGTGTGCGCGCGTGTCCTTCCTGCTTGCCGTAATTGTTTCAAAATGGCGGCGCCCTTGAAGACCGTTTTCTGCGCAGGTGAGGAGAAGGTGTAGCACCTGTGGGTTTTTCTTTATGTGAGATGTCAGCACGTGTTTGTTTTACTGTGGCTAATTTAGGGAGTTTAGTTTGGGAGAGGATTTTATTCACTGTTCTTGGTTCTTTCAGTCTGGAGCTCACACCGCGGGCACAAATTCCAGCTGGGAAGGGTGTTTTTATACATTTTATGATGTTTAAAAATAATAAACAGATGCTTTTTCTGTTTCTGTTTTTCTAAAGCCGCGAGACAGACTGTGCGCCCATTTTCTTCGACGTGTGTCGTGTGTGCGGGGAAGAAGTGGAGACTGGAGTAAGTAGCAGCTGAAAAGACTGGGCTGCTCTTCAGACTGACTGACAGCAGGGAAGTTCATTTAAACTAAATTAGAGCATGACGTGGACCTTTCGCCCAGGTCTAGTGGATGATAATTCCTTTATGGACAGTAACATTATTGCTCACTAATTTCTTTTCTGGGAATTAAGTGTCATCTGTGGTTGGTTGTCTTTTCTGCCAGAGAGATCATACAAAGTCCAAACCCGCTCAGTATTTTTACTGCAGCCAGTAACTCTGCTTTTGTCATGTCTCTAGGAATGGATTGTCGTGGACTGGCTCAGAATACGGCCCCTTAACAGATCTGCCTGACTGGTCCTTTGCAGGTGAAAGTTTGAGATTTTACACTTGCACTGATTTTTTTTTTTTTCTCGACATGTTTGGGAGTTATTCTGCATTTTTGGGGCAGCGGTGATCTAGTGGTGAGGGAGTTGCCCTGGATCGGAAGATTGTGGGTTTGATTCCCTCACCGGTAGGTTGCCCTGAGGTACCCTTGAGCAAGGTACCGTCCCCATCATTGCTCCACGGGCACTTTCAATAGCTGCCCCCTGCTGCACGTTTGTGTATGGGTGAAATGGAGAGTTTGAATTTTGTTGTGCTGTGCTGCGTTTCACAATGACAAGGGTTGTCACTTTCACACACACCCCCCCCCCCCCATTAATAGTAAATTTAATCACCCATACGGCTTATTCATCAAACACTCACAGTTTTGTTTCTTATCACAGCTCTGTGAGGCCATGTTATCATTTATTTGATTTTCAGTCAAAACAGTGAAAGTTATTCCATTTTCAGTGTCAGTTAATAATCAGAAATCCTATTTTTCTTTCTCTTTTTACATTTGCATATTTAGCAGACACTCTTATTTGGAGTGATGTTCATCAGGGCTTTATTACCACACGTGTCTGTCATTCTTGTTTCCTGCTGTGTCAGAGTGATGTAAAATAATTAATTGTCCCAGGTTTTAGATAAGTGTAAAGGTGAATATTTTGTTTTGTGTAGAAAGTGAAGTGTAGAAAGATATGAGTAGAGCTTAACAGGGAACATTTATTCCCCTAGAAACTCTGAGCAGGTGTGTCTTCAGACAGCAAGAGCTTCAGCAGTTCTGACACAGCGGTTAATTTCACTGAGGAGCCAGGACTGAGATGAGTCTTCATGCATGTCTTCCTTTCCTCTTAAGTTCAAGGCGAGCTGTGCTTGATATTCTGAGGGAACGAGAAGAGACACGTCGTTTGAAAAGTGCTATCAAATAAGAGGGAGCAAGACCGTTCATGGTCTTGCATGCAAGTGTTAAAGTTTTAATCCTCTCAGAGCCAGTGCAGTTCCCATAGCAGAGTTGTGGTATGAGAGAACTTGAGGCGGTTGACGAAGAGTCTTGCAGCGGCATTCTGAATCATCTGAAGAGCTCTTGTTGCCTTCAGTGGTAGACTCGCTTGGAGAGAGCTACAGTAGACGAGTCTGGAGATGACCTGAGACTGGACAAGTTGCATCAAATGTGACACCAAGATTCCTTGCAGTTTTAGATGGGACGATAAGTGAAAAGAAATGGCAAGGTCATGTCTTGGTGATTGATTGCCCTCAATGTAGAGAAGCCCAGTCTTGTTAGGATTAAGCTTGAGGTGATGAGATGTCTGCTAAGCAGTTTGAGATTCGGGTTGAAACCTGTTGATCGTTTGAGGAGAAAAAGAACAGGATTAGTTGAGTCCCCCGTCATCAATAGTAATATGAAATGACATAATTTACTTGTCAGTTCTTATGCACCGCAACTTCGACTCTTTCTTGAACTCAGTTTTGTAACCAACCATGTAAATTCCCAATAAAAGCTGCTTCTAGAACCTGCTTATATTCACCTTCAAAGAGACACTAACCTTCACAAGCAGCTTCTCACACATACCTATACAGTATAAAACTGCAGTTTAAAAATGATTAAAAGATACAGAAAAAATATAGTGCTCATCACATCAACGCCCCTTCCAGACTTGGTAAACCACCAACAGTGTCTTCAGCTCTCAGGGGTATTTAAAAAAAAAAAAAATTACTCACTCAACTTCATATCTGGAAAAATATGGGTAATTAAATAAAGCATGGAAATATATCCCTCAGGTTTTGTAAGGAAAATGATAGCTAGATTTAAGGTTTAAAGAATGGAAGTGAAGATTGACACACTAAGCAGTGAAACACCTGAAACACTTGCTAAGGTTTCTGTGGGATTTTTGATAAATGTTACAAAATTTTATTACTGACCAAAATAAAGTCGGTGTTTAATAAATGGCTATTTACACAGGAAATTGTTAATATAAATATGTAAAATGTAGGAACATATGTGAACAGCCTGAGATTTCAGCTTTTTTGTTGTAATTGTTGTTTTGATGTCATCTATGCTTTAGCTACAGCAAAAAAAATCCTGTGCCTACTTAAACTCAGCCTTAAACCTGTCCTATCACAGATGAAAAAAGGGCTGCTAACGGAAGGTACTCTGATTAATTGCTGATGATTTGGCTCTTAACTGTTCGTATGCAAAAATTGAAAACAAGGCAACAATTGTGACCTTATTTAACTTGTGTGGTTGTATTTATTTATTTCTTTTTTCTTTCTCCCCCCCACACAGATGGCAGACCTGCACCCCTTTTAAAAGGACAAGTTAAGAGACGCACAGAAAGGGAGGCATTTGCAGTACGTTTATTGGCTTATTTGTATTTAAGAGTTCCAAAAACTTAAGTTCTTTTCTACTCTTTTACTTTATTCTGTAGTTTGGTCGCTGGTTATGTTTCTTATTATCTTATTTGGATTAATAGCTGTTAAACACTGTATGAAATCTTTAAACACATTCATGATGTGTTTACTCAGTGATTTTCCAAGTCACGAGGAAAAAAAAAAAGTTGCTCTGTGAGCCATTTCACAATTTTTTTTTTTTTCCCCACATTTTTAAAATTTTCCCCCTGAGTTTTAAGAGAGAGTGTTGAAATGGAACAATCTATAAAGAAAGTGATCTGTCATGAACAGGTATCCACTGCTTTTATGTAAACAGAAACAACAGTGTTTTTTTTATATCTCCTTTCTTCAGCTTTGTTCATCACTAGTATCTCATATCAGTCGATCCAACAAATGACCAAATAAATAAATAAATAAATAAATTTAAAAAAAAGGAGCAGTGCTTCGCTTCCAGGGTACAAGTAGTGTACATGCATGCAGGTACACGCAGGAGCCATTTGTTTAATGTAAGTTACATTAAGGTCAACACTGAGTGATGTTTTTAATTTCCTTTAGTAAATGAGAAAAAACATCCCATTTTATTGGTATCTTTAGTTGATCGTCCAGTAGTTTTTCAGGTGATTCACAAGCAATTATCGGAACTTCCACATAACCCTCTGTTTGTGGTGTGGTGCTGAAAAATCTCAGTTTGGAGGTTCTATCCCAGTAGGAACGGGGACATGCAACCCTTTGCTGTAACTATGCAAAAGGAAGGATCAAGCCAACTGCTAGGGACAAGGGGTGAAATGTCATTGGTCATTACTTAGTTATTCTAAAAGCATGCTTTTTAACTTAAATTTGATGGTCTTTCTGTAATTGGACTTTTTAAACATGAAAACAGCCAGAGCACACAAATAGCCTTGTTTGTTATATTTTTGCAATGTGATTGTAAAAAGTGTACAAGATGTTTTCCCCTCTGATTTAAGCCACATTTGTATGTGCCTTCAAATCTGACTCAGACAAGTACTTATAGCTGTGTTCAGAAATTCTACCCAGGTTTTACCCCTTCTTGTTGTGGATATTCATTAGTTCATTGTGTAGAACAGTGATGCACTAGGATGAGAGGAGAGTGCCCTTCTAGGCCATACCTAATAAGCAATACAGGTTTTTTTTTTTTTTTTTTTAATATATAGTGGAGTCGCTCAGCATGGTGGGTTTCTGTGACTTTTTGTGAATTAGGGATGTTTACATTTTCGGTCAGAGTGAAAATTATAAAATCTACTATGGATAAACTTTTAAAAATGGAAGATTTGGAGTCCATGGGATGGTTATATAAGCAATTAAAAAGCTTTGCTATTAAGCTATTCCCCGTAACTGCTGAAGCTTTTGTATGGTAACCCCAAACTTTAGCATTTAGCTTTACTTTGTGACTGATAAAGGAGTAGGTTCTGTTATTTTTGAAGCTCATAATTGATCATTTCAAACAGCTTTAACCCATATGTGATGTAACCTGTTGTACAAGCTTTTTTTTTTTTTTTTTTGTGCTTTACAGAGGAGAGCAGTGTATCTGAATGCAGAGGTGGACCAGGGCATGGAGATGTGGAGGGCAAGAACGGAAGACGAAGAAAGAAACAAAGAACAGATAAAATCATCAATGCTTAAACCTAAAGGAAACCTCTTATTAAAGAACAAAAAGTAATCTCACGTGAATCAGAAGTAAATGGATATAACAATCTGTTATACTGCATTTGTAATTTTTTAAATATAACATATTCCAGTATCCAGGATTTTAGATGAATTAAACTTTTTTTTTCCCCACCATACAAGGCAAGAGCTTACATGTACATTTTCAGAAACGGCTTCTGATTTATGGGCATAGTATAATAAAGCAATTATACCTCTAGAATAACAGGCAGTTTACATAGTTTACAGATAATATACAAGTGTTGGGCTTGTTTGTTCTATGACATGGTTTGATCACATGTAAACCAGATCCACTAAAGCTCTTAATGTCAGACTTTAACGGTAGAGCAGCCACTTTAATATGTAAAATCCCAACTATCTGCTTAGCTACACTGCGATGAGTCCTTGCTATTAATCATTTGAAAAAAGGTCTTTTTAATCCTTTGCTGTTCCTTTTCATAAGTGTGTAACAAGAAACTCAGCTCATGATTTGATTCTGGCTTTACTATTTACAATCTCAAGACTTGTATGAAGAAAAATCATTCAACATCAAATAGCAAAATTAATAGATTGTCAGTTCTACATTGTAAAATCATGATGGATAGTTTTACTCTCACAGTCTACAGGAAAAAGATCATGCCTCCTTGTTATGGAAGTTAGCTATTCATGGCATTTACTGTGTACAGTGTCATTAATCTCAATGGAGCTTAGCTAACTAATAGCTTATTTGCATTATTAACTTTATTTTGTTAAGTAGGCAAACCAGTCATGAGGGAGCTGTGTCCAGCAAAGTTTGGCTCTTCCCCCACTCGAACACACTTACCGAGTCAGACAAGATACTGTTGAAAGTTGTATTTGTAAAGGGGAAATGATTACACTGCCAGATATTGGCCTTCTAGGTTTGAAGTTACCCCTGTTTACCCATCAATTTGCTGGGATTTGGGATTTATCCCTGTTTCAGCTGCATATGCTGCAGTACTTTGCAAGCTTTAAAGTTTTTTGACGTGAAAAGGCTGCTGCTCCTTTCCATCCAACCATTTATTCCGAATGAATCACTCTAAATGTCCTTCATGTGGAACCTGCCACTTGGAGTGGGAGAGACGAGAGCAGTGGTCAGATTTCAGGACAGAATTGGGATGTGTGTAAAATTACAAACCCAGAACTGTAATAGTCATTTTTATTAGGCTTTGGCATAATGAATGGAAAATATTACAGGTTCTGTACTTTACCCTTAAACTGAAGGTTTGTAGGCCAGGCTCTGGTGCTGAGTCTAAAGGGAACCAGTGTATCCAGCAGGCTGCAGTGTTTCTCTACCTCCAGCAGCTCCTTCTCTCACAGCCGCCATTTCAATCTCGGCCTGCTCTTCACTCCCACTGAGTAGAAGGGGGGCCAGTGGTGGAGAAAGACCTCCTTCTTCTGCTCTGTTGGAGCCACATCTCCTGCTGCTTTCTTAAGGAACTCTTTCCATTGCTTGTGAGCTGCACAAACAAAAGAGATAGCAATATTTCTTTCACAGCCGGGTACTGCCTGTGAATATGAGCCATTGGCTAAATCTGGTTGCATTATAAATCAGTTATGTTAAAAAATGTTTATAATCTCATGTTAAATAAACAACAAGCCTGGGTTTGAAACATTAAACTATTTTTTTAGTATTCTCTATCCCAGTGCAGTAAGATGCCACAGTGGCATTTCTTATGGTTCACTGGTGTTGGAATTTGTTTGGAATAGGGACTCTGGGGTTTGAGTCATGTGTTGGACCTACTCTCACATTGCACAGCGCAGTGACCCATTTAAGGAAAAGTTCACTAAAAACAACAGTTACACCTTCCCATGAATCAGGTGGGGTCGGCTCATGGGGACACTGAAAATTAGTGAATCTTTTCCTAAAACCTTAAAAACTGCAATTAACTTCTGGACATGGCCCACAAATTTGGGCAAATCTTGGCTGTTTTGCAGATCTATTAATTCCATCACAGGAATGTTCACGTTTCCCCATCACTCTGGTTGAAGTTAACCAGCCAAGACCTTTAATGTCTTGGTGTTTGAACTAAAGCTATGATGCTTATTTAACAAAGAAGGAACAAGCATATTTACACCAGATGCCATCCATCTATCCGTTCATTGTCTGAGCTGCATATCCTAACTAGGGTCACAAGGGATAACGGTGCCTGTCCCAGCACTCATAGGGCAAAAGGCAGAGGAACACCTTGGACAGGTTGCCAGTTCTTTGCAGGGCCAATATATAGACCAACTCAATGAATTTTATATCATTATAAACCGAAATTGCCTTCAGCGATGCTAATTAAACTTTTTGCAAAGGCTAATGCTGCCATTAAATGGCTGCACTTCATATCACCAAACACAAGAACTTTCTGTTAAAACATTTACCTTTTTTTTACTTTGAGAATGAGAGTGTCACTATTTTATTATTTTCACTCACATGCACTGCACAAACCCACAGTTTTAATGGACATTTTTTGGCACAAGAGCCATACCTTATTATAATTTCTCAATATTTTTCCCACTCCTGGCATTTTACTGCTTTTGCTATGCAGTATATTTTTTCTGATTTTTAAAAAAGTGTTTGCGTCAGTTAAACACAAATTTAAAATGTTCTCTGGATTTGCTAGTTTATTTTGATACACTGCTTGGGAGTTTTGTGAGAGATCACATTGCTTTGTGATACATTTTAAGCTCATGTGTGCATGAGAGCAGAGTTTTGAGAGTTTGCCATTTTGACTCTTGCCTGAGAAAGTAATTAAATGTTGCTGCGGTGGTAGGACAGGAACCACGTCGCAGCCAAATACCCTTGCTCGAGAAGCATTAAATCTTCAATAAAAAATGTAGCATAATATCTTTTCTAATTTAAAGGAAAAATACTGTCAGAAAGACTTTCTAAAGCGTAACCTCTGTCCTGGACAGTGGGTCTTCATGGTGTGAGTTGTAATGATCTCCATAAAGATCACAGTATGTAAACTACTCAGACATACAGTTTATCATCGTCTATGATTGTCTGGCCTCGTTCTCTCTCTCTCTCTCTCGCTCTCGCTCTCTCTCTCTCTCTCTCTCTCTCTCTCTCTCACACACACACACACTCCCACGTCTTCCTGCTGATTTCAGCAGCCTCGCTCCATAATTATGGCTCTAGTCGCTGAATTGCGGAATTCCTTCTGTATTTTTTTCTCTCCAGTCTGTTTTACTGGATTGGGCTCCACCACTTTATGTCAGCATTATGGCACTGTTTACTTTACTTTTAAAGGGTATAGGGGATGGAGGGGGTCACAAATACATCAGAATCTCTCAGCAAACCTACAGGCAAATGTTCTTTTTCAACTACACACACTTGCAAAAATTGTTTTCACACCTGCTCGAATGTCCTCAGTGTAAAAGAAAGCTGATGACTTGGTTGACTGAAACATTTATGACCAAACTGCACTTTTAGCCTTGCCTACATTTCAGTAAGTCTGTAAAGTCTGGTAGCATGAACAGATGCTGTGATCCAGAAACACAGATGAAAAGATCCAGCTCTAAAATTGTATTCTTTTCATTGTTTTATGAACGGAAACTTTCGAGCTGTTCTTGTCTTCCTTCACTCCACTCCCCACTTTTTGCCCCCTCTGTTCATGTTGTTTTGGTTTTAGTCTGAACAGGACCCAGATGTTGCTTATTGTGCAAAAGGGGGTGGGGGTGAGGAAAGAGAGCAGTCCATTAGCACACATGTGCAAAAAAGAAGGGACAGGAAACAAAAGGTAAGAAAGAGAGAAGAAAGGTTTTTTTTTAACCTTTATTTAACCAGATGCAACATTTAAAACACATTTTTTAATTATAGTGGTGACCTGGCAAGAGAGAGACTAACGGGTAGTAGATAGATGTACTTCAAATGCAGAGAGAGATGGATGTATAAACGAAATGAAACAAAGACAGAAAGAGAGTGTTTTATTTAACCTGGCAGGTAGATATGTGTATGGATATAACAGTAGCTTTGAAGACAGAGAGATGGATAAATATACAGAGAGAAATAAAGAGAAAGAGATTGATGTGTCTTGAGAGAAATAAAGAAAAAGAGAGAAAGAGAGAGCCCTCTGTGATGTGGTGCTCCATGTGTTTAGTTTAAAGTAAGATCTGTCTCCAAGGTGTGTGTGGAGGATATGACTGCTAAGGTTATGAGGCCACAATGTTTGGGTTTGGGCTGGATATTCTGATTCAGCAAAGGACTTCCTGCCATGTGTGTGTGTGTGTGTGCCAACAAAGGTTAGAGGGGCACACACTCTGAAGGGAGGGGCTGCACAAAGGATTAAAGCAAACTGGTTTAGAAGAAAAGGTTGCATTTATGACAACTCTGAAATCATTTTTCTACTCAAAATCTTAACTACTCAGGGTAAAATCAGTTTTCAGGTACTAGTTTTCCTGGATTATTCACACATTATACTATGTTGAATATAGGTGGTGGTCTAGTGGTAGGATACTTGTCAATGGATCTATGGACCAAGCTGTCACAGGTTCAAATCCCAGTTCTAGCACTACCACCACTGGGTCCCTGAGCAAGGCCCTTAACCCCAAGTTGTTCCAGGGGGACTTTCCAGGAAGTCACTCTGGATAAGAGCGTCTGCTAAATGCCGCAAATGTAAATGAATATAGTCTCTAAACCAGGGGTCCCCAGTTTCAGGGGTCCAACACAGTTTGGTGATTTTCCTGCTTAACAGCTTCTTAATTGGCCTGTTAATGTCCATTTTGAATGGGTGTTGTCAAGGAGACTGGCTAACATACTGTGCGGAACACTAGCCCTTTAGGATTTGGGGATTTAGCACTGACACTAATCAGACACTGAACTAGGTTGGATTACAACCCATATATTGATAAAGTGCAGAACTACACCGAAACCAGCTCCTACAGCAAAAGACTTTGCTACATGCAAATTTGTGAGTGCTTACACACACCCCCGCCCCTCACCCATGGAAAATCTTGAGACTTGTGTGTACTTATAAACATATAAAAAAATCTTTAATATACAGTTTTAATAAGATGCTCATATACGTCAGATTAGATTCACTTTTAAATCTCTAATTCACAATTAAGCCTTTGGAGTCTGGCACAATAAATAATACATTTAATTCAATCTGGGTATGTGGTAACACTAACACCAGCATTAAAAGCATTAAAAGCATTAAAAGGCTTAAATCTAGCCCTGATTAAAAAAAATAAAACAAAAAGGTTAAAAGTTCAGTTCAGTTGGGTCAATGGAGTAAGCTTGATTTAAAGGTTTAAGCTTAATCCCTGTTACTGCAGCCCACTGGGAATTGAGGCTCCGCAGCCTTGTGGAAAAGTCCGATGGTGGATCGAGTGTGAGTGATGAGGAGTGAACAGCATACTTTCAAGTCCAGCTTAGTGCTGACTAACACCAAATACACAGCAGGAATAAACAGCTGGGGAAGAAAAGACAACACACTGAAACCAGCAGAAATACTGTTAATGAAAATGTAGTCCAGACCTGAGAAGAGGTTGCTAGGAAGTGTATATATTTTAAAATAAATAAATAAAAAGAAGAGAAAACAACAGAAAAAACTTGGTAGTGAAATCATCCAAAATATACGTTTGGACTTGGAGAGTCATTCTACTTGTTTCTTTCATTATTAAGTTGAATAATCTTCCAACATCTCACAGTTAAAAGCATTGGCTATACTGTCTCTCTCTCTGTCTCTCTCTCTCTCTCTCTCTCTCTCTTTCTGTCACACACACACACACACACACACACACAAACACACTTTGAAAGTTTGAAAGTTGAGAGTGGCTTTAGAAGTATGTGATGAGATACATTATAACGTAGGTTACCCAAACACACACATAATCTCAATTGCAAGCAGCTGTCTAGGCCACATTCTGCTCACCAGCTGTGGTCATGCATGTGTGTATAGGATGTTAGTCTTACTACATTTCCTGAACAAAAAAACGAATTTTTTAAAAATAAAACCAATGTTTAATTTTTAAAGTCTATAAGAGTTTTTGGCCACTGGGGCTAGACTTCTGAAAAGTCCTCTGAAAAGTATGTACATATACATAAACAAAGGCAAGTACCCTCGTATTGGTTTTAATTGTATTGGATTAATACCCTTATATTGTTTTAATTTTTTTTTTATTTAAAAGTATGCTTTTCACACTGTCAAAAACCTTCATGCCATTCAAATAAATGAAAATGGTCCAAATAACTTAGGGAAAAATCTTTTTTATTTTTAATCTTAAGTAAAAATTTCCTGTTAAGTTATATTTTTCACATCACCAGTTATTAATCACCCGCCTGATCATCCTGAATCACCTGCACCTGTGTCTTTACTGCTTCATGGGTTAAGTTAGATGCTTTGTTCTGCTTGAATGATTCATACGTAGGTCACTGTGTGGCTTAAGAAAAAACAATTCCCTGAAACTGGTCAGGTACAGGGACTGGACTGAAAATGAGAGCCAAAAAACACTGTCCTTCAGGAATCCTGGAGAACTATTTCTTAACAATACATTAAAAATACAAATCTTTGGGAAAAAAAACATGAAGAAATGGGGTAACTCAGTAGTTTTGCCCAGTGTTATATTTTCTGAACATACATATACATGTTGGTATCTACACATATATAGTACATGGGGGACACATTATTATTACATATCTCTACTCACATATCTATAAGAGGGGTGGGGATTCTTAAGGGAGGGTAAGAAAAAAACAGATATTTGTGGTGAAGGATGGAATGGTTTCAGTTAAGAGCCTCACAAAAGGGAGCGATTTTGTAGCAAAGGAAATAAGAGAGGGAGAGCAGAGAGAGGGAGAGAGGGAGAGAGGGAGGGGGGAAAAGGAATCAGAAGAGGAGAAAAGGAAGAGTAGCCAAAAGAGAAAGCAGCTCGAAAAAAGGCAGTTTAGGGAGTCATGGGGGCAGAGAACATTCACTCTGTTGTTTTCAAAGAACATTGCAAAGTCAAACACACACACAGCTCTTTTAGCAAAACAACTGCTACAGGACCAAGAAAAGAGATTAAAAAATACAGAAAAAAGGAGATACCGTTCCACAAAATACTTTTATTTTATTGTTCATTCCCAAAATACAAAAAAATTGTATTAAACAAGCAAGAATCACATTCCCTTACATTTACAATAAATCATTATCATTATAAATATCATTATCATTATCATTGTTGATGACTACATTAATGACATTTCAATGTGGATGTGTGTGCGCTCAAGAAAATCCATAGCACCATTATGTTTTTCAGAATCAGGTTTATTCCATTCAAAAGGTCTTCACTGCACCCAAGAGAACAAAAAGGATTCCCACAAAGAACCAACCAAATATAAAAAGCCCAATGACATTACAAGTGTATCTTTTATGGTCCTCTTTGTTGTAGTTTATATACTTTATAGTTTTCCAATTCTTTGTGAGACTGTCTGGAATAACCTGTCTTTCTTAACATGTAACACGTAAAAAAAAAAAAAAAAAAAAAAAAAAAAAAAAAAAAAAAAAAAAATCTTAGGGAGTCATTTGAATATCAGTTAAATTCTGCCTCTGTCCAGCAGGACTTGAAATGAAAACACATTAAAAAAGCATTATGATGTGGAGAACAATAATAACAATAACCATAGTTATAATAACAAGAACATTAATCATTAATAACATTAATAAAAAAAAGTACATGAGAACAGACACTTTATAACATTAATATCTGGAGTTGTACCTGCAAGCCAGCTCTGATCTGTTGGTGTAAATGTAGATGGGCCTCCCCCCCAGAGCTGAGTCACACTCCCTCCCTTCACCTTGTTGCCTACAGTAACCTCTACTGTAGAGACATACTGTTTTAACTGAGACACTTTTTAATATGGAGCTCATTTTCGGTCAAAAAGAATCAAAGCAAAGCAAATCCATTATCAGATGAGCGGAAGCTTTTTGCTAAAATATAATCCTGAGTTTTGTGGGTTCCTCGCTCATTAAACAGCCACGCATCCTAGCTTACCTCTCTGTAACATGATAAAACCAACTGCCATGCCCCATTCACAAGGAAAATGTATTCAAAAATGTATTGTTTGAGCTGATATAATAGCATGATATTTCAAGCCACAACATTTGATCCAGCACAAAAAGGGTGGCTAAAATGTGCCTTGTGTTAATATATTGTTTCCAAATTTTCCATTTTCACACTGATACTGGTTACTGTGCCAAAAGGCTGCGAAGTCTTTGAGTTTTGAGGGATTTCATTTTGAGCAGACCATTGTTACTGATTTAGTAAAAGAAGCTTCAGTTAGCAAGACATTTCCAAGCCATTTTGCAAATAGAGTTCAAAGAGTTACAGTTGCAAACAATGGTCAGACATCTGCAAGTCCATGTTACAAACAGTTTGACACTGTGGATTTGCATTTTCCATAAAATTACAGTTTTAGCAATGGTTTCAGTACAACTCCTGTGCACAGAATGAACTTCATATATTTAAAGGGATCAAAAATGAGTTACTCCAAATGCATACATGCGTACAGATGACAGGAAAGCTGGACATTCCGACACATTTTGGTCCCTAGTGAGAAACTGTGGTCCCAAATTTCCTCATAAATGTAGGCGCTTATGTCACCCCCAAAGGGAAAAGGCACAGATGAAGGAAGGGTTGCTTTGAAGGGGAGCTGTAAAGCAAATCTAAATTTAAGAGGTAAAACCAAAGATGAGATGAAAATAAAAAAGTGTAAAAAAAAAGTCAATCATGCAGCACTGTGGCTGAAGTCGTTCAATTTGGAAGAGAGTGACTAAGAGAGGAAGAGGGAAAGATCAAATAAAAAAGTGCTTAATTTTCATTCAATATAAAAGGGGAATAAAAGTAAGGAAATGGGACAATCCCTCTTCTCCTCTGGATCTCTCTCTCTCCTTCATGAGTCTATTCATATCGGCAGAGCTGGACTAGTAACTGCTAAGGCAATTTGCATCATTCCCTTTTAAACCGCTTCATTCATTCCACCCCCTTTCTTTTTTAATTTCTGTGGTTCTGTAAACAATATCGAAGTCCTCGTTCTCCCCATCCATTGCAATTTCTGTCCACCCCATTTTATTACTCCCATCCCATCACTGCAAAAAAAGACACCTTGGCCAATGAAGGCTTCTTAAATGTAGTCAATATTTGTTATATTTCATCATGGGGTAGATGTATAATAATAATAACAATTTAAAAAAACTGCCCAACCTAATTTTTTATAGATATTTTTACTTAATTGATTTAAAAAATTTATTTTATCACACAGGTAGACAAAACTACTTGCTTGAAGCCTTATTAAACAAGCTAAAATGATGAATATTTGTAAAACATCTAGAAATAAGTTAAATAGTCTTTCAATTTTCCTACATCAATCTCACATGAATGTGAATATTAAATATACTGGCTACTATTAAGATGACTTTACTTGCCAAAATATCATTTTTCTGCAGTTTTTATTTTAACTGTTATCATCCCACAGGCTTTAAACCTTGTCCAGTAGGGAGCGCTTGCAATAGATAAGGCGTCGTGGAGTACCGTAGCAACGGAAAAATAGCAGTGCTCCCAGAGTGACAAGCACACAAGCCAGTAGGAAGAGAGGGATCACTATTACGGCTGCCCCTCCACCAAAATCGCTCTGCGGCTCAATGATGATCACATCCTCATCGCTCTTCCTTTTAGGTTCCTCCTCTTCGCAGCCCATCCAGCCTGTCAGGACAGACTTGGGGTAACCGGCTTCCACCTTTGTCTGCTGGTTGTTGAACTTCCAGTACTTGTTGGCTTTGTAGAAGTAGGTGTAGGCTGGAGAGTGGAGGAAGGAAGGAAGGAAGGAACACTCAAGATTAGATATTTGCAGGTCATATGAAACTCAAATTTTTATCAAACTAGGAAAGAAGCTTACATTACATTATGCTAGTCACTACTCACTACTAGTTTTTTATCTTTACAAGTATTTAGTATCTTTTCAACCAACAACTGAAGATTCAGCTCATCCTGTCAATTTAAAAAAAAAAGGAGCTAGTAACCTAGCTCAATATACAACTCATGTTATAAATATTTCTTCTTCTTCTGGTTTCCGCTCCCGTTTAGGGGTCGCCACAGCAGATCATCCGTTTCCATTTCTTCCGGTCCTCTGCAGCTTCCTCCTTCAAATCAACCACCTGCATGTCCTCTCTCACCAAGTCCATAAACCTCCTCTGGACTTCCTCTTCCTCTTATCCTCTTTCCTGGCAGCTCCTCCTCTTAATATAATCCTTGTCTTTCCTCTGGACATGTCCAAACCAATGCAATTTTGCTACTCTAACCTCTAATATACTCATTTCTAATCCTGTCCATCCTTGTCATACCCAACGAAAATCTCAGCATCTTAAACATTCATTAGGAAAAAATACATTCAGGACATCCTTTAATTCACACATATCTCGTCTAGTAAAATAAAGATCACAATAAAAAAATTTGCTTATTTGGACCCAAGAAATGCTTGCACATGGACTTTTGCAAGCTTTGCATCATCGTGGGAATGTCTGCTCCACAAAAGCATTTAATGACCACACACATGCAAAGACAGGAAGTACTCTGCTGAATCATAACCTCCAGCCTCAAATAAAACACCACAACACCTAGTCATATCCTTCCTATACATTCTAAAGGCTTTAGAACTAGAGGGGTCAGCACCAGTGCTCCTGCTTCCATACCTCCATCATCACTCATAATGGCTCCTTTAACATTTTCAGGCACTCCTTGCCACACACTAATGGGTTTGGGGTAGTCCACATCCACAGAGTGTGTGTTCTCATTGAAGCGGTAGTATCTGCAAGCAGAACCAGAGAAGAGGAATAAAGTATGGAGGGATTATGAGAAGAAAGAAAAGAGGAAATGTTCAAAGCAAACAAAAGTCGGAGAGGAACCAGTAAGTTTGGGTGTAGTAAGGTGACACTGAAGCTCAAAGACAATGCAGTTATAATCATGCTAGAAATACTTTGACTCAATACTCAAACATAATGCTACTCCCTCACAGTGTATGAAGAACAGATCACTCACTTGTTGCCCCGGAAGAAATAAGTGTTTCCAGTAGGGGTGTAGTAGAGGGCAGCATCAAGCCTGTCTTTAGGAAGACCTGTGCCCAACTCTTTAAAAGTTTTAGGATATCCCTGATCCATAGTGGCCTCGCTGAACACCCAGTACTTATCGCCTGAGAGAAAGAGAGAGGGACATACACTTACTGACAATTAAAGATAAAATGCATCTACCTCCTTTGTACACTTGAAACAGTTAGAGACTACAAATCACATTTTATGTAAGTGATGCTCAAGGTCTTCAACAGTGTTCATATTTTCACAGGGTCACTGTTGGCTGGGTATTTTTAGCTGGTTAACCACTCTTAACGTCATTGACAATAAGGTGTGAAAAAAAGAACAGTAATATCCTGCTGCAATACTGAGGTCACCATGCTGAGAACTCACCACCAAAATAAATTGGGTTAACAACACCCTTTGGTGGTTTCTTTCCATTTATGGATGAGACAGTGGCCTGATAAATTGTGCAACAACCAGTGACTTGCAGTCAATAATTGTAAACGTACAACTGTACCCAATAAAATGGGGAATGAGTGGAGGTACCTGATAAATGCAGTTACAAAATTAATTTGTCCACGCAGCAACACATAAATAGCTAAATGAAAGGAAGGAAAAGTACACAAACAGGCATTTTACCTTTAAAGAAGACAAATTTGCCATCAGCTCGCTCATAGGCAGCGTTGATGGAAGGTGGCAGACCCTTCCAGAAGTGTCCAATGGGCATGGGATAGCCCTGCTGAGGCTTACCATCCTTCATTCTCCAGAACCACTTCTCCTACAAAAGAAGTTGAAGAGCTGATTAATTATTTTTATAAAAAACTGTGTTAACACACATACACAATGTGACTCACTTATACAGTATGCTGTGGGTAAATATCTGGGATATTCCAGATATATGATATCTACATTTCCCTCAGCTAAATCAAAGTCAGTATAAGGTAGTTTTGGGAAAGGAGCATACAACTATACTCAAATGAAGATTATAAATCATAACAGAAAGAAGCAGAAAAATGAGCACAACTTGATGAAGTAAGAAGTACCAAAAACTCCCCTGGAGTTTTGTTCTAAAATTTCTTTCCACATCCTGCACTCTTCAGTAACATAAGTGAAATTTGGTTGGATGTTTTATATTTCTGTTTTTAGAATTTTGGTCAAAAATGAAAAAGGGAACAAACTATATACAGCTCTGATGACATTCAATAAAATGTAGACAACGATCCTCAGAAATATGCTAAATGTAAATGAGTAAAGCTAAATGTACAACCCAAAGCTTTTTATTCAGTAATTACAAGTACAACAATTCAGAGTTATTCCTAAATTCCAGGAGTCTGTAATAGAATTCTGGACCTGCTGAATGGCTATTTAAAATGTTTACGTTTATACAGACTGGTGCATAAGTTAAATAAATTGCAGACCAGCTCTGCTATGAGTAGGTCCATTACTGAGTTTCTGATTACCTTAAACACAAACATCTCTCCACGCAGAATGGCGATGGTGTCAAAGTGGCCTTCACAGATATCAGGTCCAAAAGTGGGCCTGTATGTTTTACGTGTGGGGTTTGGGGGAGGAGGCTTGGGTGGGTCTACTGATCCAGCACCTACAGATGGACAACCCATTATTTTTCTACAGCTTTTAAAATGTTACACAGTTGACTTGGAATTAGTGTAGAAACCATTGAGTTAATGTACATCAGTTGGCAAAAACTCAAATGGAGCTGTTAAATGTACAGTACTGTGCAAAAGTTTTAGGCAGATGTGAAAAAATGCTGTAAACAAAGAATGCTTTCAGAAATATAAATAATGATTGTTTATTTTTATCAATTTACAAAATGCAAAGTGAGAGAACAAAAGAAAAATCTAAATCAAATCAATACTTGATGTTACTACCTTTTGCCTTCAAACCAGCATCAGTTCTTCTAGGTACACTTACACAAAGTCAGGGATTTTGTAGGATTATAGTCGGTGTATGATCAACCAATTTTACCAAACAGGTGCTGATGATCATCAATGTCACACGTAGGTTGAAACACAGTCATGTTTGGAACAACCTACCAGCTGAATTCCTTCAAAAACAAGTGTACCTAGAAGAATTGATGCTGTTTTGAAGGCAAAGGGTGGTCACACCAAATATTGATTCGATTTAGATTTCTCTTTAGTTCATTCACTGCATTTTGTTGACTGATGAAAATAAATGATTAACACTTCCATTTCTGAAAGCATTCTTTGTTTACAGCATTTTTTCACATCTGCCTAAAACCTTTGCACAGTACTGTATGCAAAATAAAATGTAATCAAACTGTGAGATGTTGCAGTGACAAAAAAAGAAGAACAAAAAAACAACAACTCAGCACAAGTATTAAAGCAGAAAAAGTTTAGTTTTTATTATCAACAGCAGAGCTGGCCTGGAAGTGGAAAGAATGTTTCCTCATTTCCGTCTACCAAGCACAGCTGTGAATTAAAGCAACATTGGTGGAACCATAAGAAAAGCAGACTGACCGTAAATCTTCTGAATTCCACGCCTGTCGTCATCAGGCAGCACAAAGTTCTCGGTTTCCATCCACTGGTAGAATGGAGCCATGATGGCAGAGGGGTCTCCTGAGTGCTCCAGACCCAGAGCATGGCCCAGCTCATGCACCGCGACCAGGAACACATCGTTACCTGAGTGGTGAGGAGTGATGCAGAAGGAGCAGAGAGAGAAAAAAGAGAGACAGAGAAAGATGGTTAACAGATTATGAAACTTATATAACTTTCTGAATTCAACTGCACACGTAAAGCTTGAAATATTGCTCTCTAGCCTACATGATATGTAATATGACACACCCATAAAATAGGAGATTTCTTCTTTGCATACACGTTTTCATTAGCTATTAGTCAACTAGCATAGACAACTAGTTCACATCCAGATTCCAGGTAAGTTTTTCATAGTTTCAGTTTTCAGGCATTGTTTAGGTCTACTCAGCGTCAGTGATCTGAACACTATTGCCTGGGTTTGCAACAGTGGCCCTGGAAGCTCTGAACCAATCCAATCAGCACAGACTCAACTCAGTTGTGAATAGTGGCTATATCAAGGCAGAACATAGCAGCATAACCCTGGCTTCAAACTATATCCTCACATAGTTACTGTAACCTAGCATTACAGTTTTGCTTTACCTTCAGTTTCAACGTTGCCAGTGGTCCAAGGCTCTGCTGAATCAAAATGTGTGTCCCCTCCAATCCCTTGACCAGGGAAAAATGCATGGGCCAGGAAGCCACCCTCCCCATCAAAAGGTGTGCTGTCACCATGGAAACTCTCAGCAAAGAAGAGCATGATATCAGCGTACTTCCCTGGACTGTCTCTGATATGACTGAATGGAATTTCTCTGAACTTCAGAGGTGTGACCACCTCCCACACCTTAAAGGCCTTCCGGATGGCCTCATAAGTGGCATGCTCACCCACTTTAGGAGTGTAGTTCTGGATGCTGAGAAATAGAACAAGCAGAGCACCAGTAAGCCTTAATATTGGATTATTTTTACATCTCTCTATTTGCTTTATCTGCTTCTTTATTGTTGTATAAAAAGTCTAATTACACATTTAGTTTTAATAGGCAGGTGAGAAATTTTTTTTTCTGTATAAAAAACGAAAACTTGCAATGTAATGTTTACATTAATGTTACTTTTTACTGCATTTCTGTTTTCTTCAGAATTTATACTTAAGATACTAGCCAAGGTAAATGGTTTTAAACATTTGGCTTAGGTGCCTACTCTATGTTTTCTAGTGAAAAAGCCTAACACTCATTACATGAATGTTTCCTGAATGTACCTTGCTCAAAAGTTCTCACCTGAAGGTTATCTCTCTCTTGTCCCATTTTTGTCCCTGGATGACATAACGTTTCCTCCTCAGATTGCTCTTCAGCTCTGTGCCAAACTTATCTGCAACCCCACAGCGTGGCCGCTGCATTGCCCTTATAGTGAGACATAAGTTTACACAGATGAGCCACAAGATTAAAACCACTGACACCACCAGAATTCCCCAGATCTCAATCTGGTTGAGCTTCTGTGAGATGTGTGGGGCACACTAGTCTTACCCTGGCTGGACATTTTAGTAGCATGAGGCACACAGTTTTAGGCAGGTGATTTTCATGCTGTGTCTTATTGATACCAACTCAACATTTACTGGCATACTGTCTGCTCTCACATAAATGAGTATTAATTTCTAAACATTGCATGTCATGTCTGTTTTATGCACTTCCTGAGTGTTCATTGCTTCTTCATGTGCTGTATTAATTTGATGGTGCCTTGTGGCTTTTTTGTTTTGTCTGGGTACTGTTTATAGGTCATCAACCAACTTTGGGTATGCTGACAAGGAGACATGAAAAATTAGCAAGATCTGAGATATTAAGATCGTAAAACAATGATGCTGATTAGTCTGTATTGTCACTTAAACAAACAAATATGTGAAGTGTATGACATTGTGGAAGTAGCCTTAATTTCCTCATTGACTGCAAACTTAATTAACCACCTGTATCCTGTTCAGGCTTTAGGCTCAGACTCACTTTAGTGTGGCAGGGTCCATAGTTCCTGTGATAGTTAGGCCGTAGAACCTCTGCATGGCTGAGATGGCAGAGGTGATAGACTTTGGGGATCGGATAGCCTGTGCTCGAACATCACCAGGAGGAAGATAACCATATTGCTGTAGCCATACCTGAGGGAGTGAAAGATAGAGAGATATAGATAAATAGACAAATAGATAAATTGATAGCTAAATACAGAGAGAGAGAGAGAGAGAGAGAGAGACAGAGAGAGGGACAGAGAGAGGGAGAGAGAGGGAGAGAGAGAGAGAGAGAGAGAGAGAGAAATAGTGGGGAATAGACAAAAACGTGACCTCATATTATCAAATATGTTTAGATCATAATATTTTTTTCCGTTGAAGGCTTTTTTTTTTTGGTTTCACTGATTACATCAACACCACACGCTGTTACATCTGAGACAAGTATATGCTTAAAAACCACCAATGATATTTCAAATTAGTCAGCAAGTAAAAATACTGTGTCCACACCTGTCAAGGGTGCATGAATATAAGAACTTTGTATAAACAGTTATAAAATGTAAAACTGAAACTATTGAGATAACGTTCACTATCAATGTTTCAGAAAGAAATACTTTCAAATAAACTTCCTCCCTAAATACCTACATAACTTCCTTCTTCTGAGGAGTAACCAAATGTTTGAAGATGTTCATTTTTTTCAGACAGCAATGAATGATTCTTTTTCACTGTATGATTACATATTACAAATGCAGTAAACTATTTCAGGTCATTCTGAGAAAATGAGAGGAAGTGTGTATGTATGTCTTATGACTTTAAATGAACTTGAGTGTGTGTGGGCTTCATTGGGCTCGATGGTATGTAGGTGGTACACTGTGTCTTTGGAGAGAGACATCAAGCTAACTTTATACCTGAAACATCCTGTGTTGACCAGAACAGCCTTAAAAAGTACACTTCTAGGACAGAGGGAGGGAGTGAGGAAGAGAGAGACAGAGAGATAGAGAGAGAGTGACAGAGACACACACACACACAGATAGAGACAGAGTGAGAGAGAGAGAGAGAGAGAGAGTGACAGAGACACACACACACACAGACAGAGAGACAGAGAGAGAGAGAGAGAGAGAGAGAGACTGAGACACACAGAGACAGAGACAGAGAGAGGGACAGAGAGGGAGAGAGAGAACGAGAGAGGGAGAGAGAGAGGGAGAGAAAGAGAGACAGAATAACAATAAACTAGCTTCTGGCTAGTTTTGGTGCACTTTCAGTCTGTGTGAAGCTGCAAGTATGACATTCTCATGAACTTCCTTTATTTATGTGTTTAACGAGATGTTTTGAGGATGTCACTGGGATAAGAACTAAATAAAGCTCAGAACTCGAATACACACTCACACTAATGGCCTACTGCACACAAAAATGCACAAACACACTTACATTACTGTTTTTATGTTATCAAAGCTAAGGAAGTCCTGTAATCTGGCTAAAATGAAGAGAAACATCAATAACTGGCTGTTCTGTTCCACGTTTTGCTGAGACACACTACACCCTAAATACACAGTCCTGTCACTGGCCCTTATAAAGAAACCAAAAGACCCAGACTCAATAACACTGTCCATAAATCACCTCTTGAGTAATCAAGGTCAAGAAAAGATTCTTCTCCGTTCTTGGTAAGTGGACATGATGAGAGTCTGCTGAAACACAATGCCCACCAATATAATTTCCATTAAAAGCAGGGTGGATTTGTGTGTGTGTGTGTGTGTGTGTGTGTGTGTGTGTGTGTGTGTGTGTGTGTGTGTGTGTGTGTGTGTGTGTGCCTGTGTTAAACTGCATGTGTGGACACTACGGTTTATGGTTCAGACAGCCTCTGTCTCCATTCTGACCACAAACTCAGTCAGAGATATTACAAAGAATTCTTCAGTAATCCTTCAGACCCCAAACCTCACAACTGCTCTCCCTGTTTTTTCTCTCTCTCTCTCGCTCTCTCTTTCTCTTTCTCTTTCTCTCTCTTTCCTTTTGTAGCCTTTTCACTCCATCCCCACCCTGTTTCAACAAGGGAATGAAAGCTTGTGAGAATGCACTGGGCACACACATTCACGCAATGATAACATCAATGTGTCAATGGAACTGTTTTCTCTTTTTTGTGCCCTAGGCTTTCACTGCTCACTGAAAACAACTTTGGCACTCAAATCTCTGCATGAAGGAGGGATATTTATGGGATTCTGTGCATAAGGGAGTGGTAGGCCTAAAGACAAACATTACCATTCAAGACCTCTAGGAGTTTAAGACACTTACAGCCAGTATGTGCTCAAAGCAACCTGGCTCAAAGGCCATTTAATTTGGCTGAAATGTTGAACACACACATGATGTCATCCCAAATCTACCAAAATAATCAACACTTAATGCAGTTTGTATAAGCACTTTCAGTAGCATTACAGACAGACTAATATAGGACAAATGTGTTATTTGTCATTCTATGAATTATGTTAAAGCAATAATCCATGAAATGTTGTGCGGTTCCTTCATTTTACCATGATTAAGAAGTGTTTTTCCACTAAAAACATTTATTCTTTATTCCATCTGAAAATGGCAGTGAAATACTCACTACAAGTGAACCCTGGAGTGGTCTGCAGCATGTATAATGACTATTTTCACATGATGATGTGCAGCAAGCAATGTGGTTGGTAAGGCTGGTCATATCATTCCCCATGTTTGTTTTACAATACTGAAAAAGGAAACGGTAAGCAGTTCAAATGCTTGTACCAAGAATATTGAAATTTAATCTGTTAAAGGGATAAAAATCTTCCAAAGTGATAATGGCTTCCCCATTGCAGGTTTGCACAAAAGGATATGCTATATATCCAATAACCACTGGTCATCACTACCAGTTAGCAGCTGAAAAGATCAAGATGATTCCCTCTGAATTATAATCTCTTTTTTGTCAAACAGTAAAAGGAACTAATATAAAATGGCACAGACAACATTATATATATGAACAGTACTTCTTCTTCTGGCTTATCTCATTAGGGGTCGCCACAGTGGATCAAACGTCTCCATTTCTCCTGGTCCTCTGCATCTTTCTCCTTCAAACCAACTGTCTGTACTTCCTCTCTCACAACATCCATAAACCTCCTCTTTGGCCTTCCTCTTATCCCTTTTCCTGGCAACTGCATCCTCAGCATCCTTCTCCAAATATAATCCTCGTCTCTCCTCTGTACATGTTCAAACTAAAACAATCTTGCTTCTCTAACTTTGTCTCTGAAACCTAAACCTTTCCATTCACTCTTGCTCATACCCATCTGTCAGAGATCAATATATGTCTTAAGTTCAGAATAAATTATGAAGCCTGCAAGTGTGCAAAACCACCCATGGATAGCAAATTAACTTTGGCTCAAAGAGTCATTAAATCAAGGCATTGCTGTTAATTTAAAGTACAAACTGCCCAATAAATGTGCACTATGCAGCTGATGCTATGATATTTGAACCTTTCTGCTAGAAAATGCTTTATGGACAGTGTTGTGTAATTCAGATATACTTCACTGTTCATTTAGTTTTTCTTTCGCTCTCTCTGCATCTCTCCCTCCTTGTCTCTGACTGCTCTCTGTGTGTAGTTGCTCTGCTGTGGTCATTCTCCCTATGCTGGTAAAACACTCTTCCAGTTCAGAAGGATGAAAAAGTTTTCCTCTTTCCCCCTCCCTCATCTTTCCCTCTCCTCCTACTTCTCTCCAGCATTTTTTTAAATTTCACATTCTCTAGATATACTTTCTTTCTATATATTTCTTTTTTCTTCTTTTTTGTCTCCTTTTCCTTTCCAGCTTTTCTTTTAGCTTTTCTCTAACTCTAATTCTCTAACTCTTTCTTCATATCTCTCTATCTAGCTCACTACTGGATGACCGAAGCTTCAGGTCTCCTCTTACTTTTGCCAGCACTCCCAGCATGCATCAGGCCTCTGTAACTCCAAGCACTGAGCGTCAAAGGTTCTATTTAGAAGCCCTTGCTGGCTACGATGACTGGACAAGAGCGAATCACTGTGTGGTCAGTGTGTCAGCGACTGGCTTGAACAGACAGGTAGCCTTCATTGAGTCTCAGTCTAGGAAGCCTTTATTTATGGTGCTGCACTCAGATCAGGTCAAGAAATGCTTGAATATAAAGGTTTTGTCTTTTCTACTGAGCTGACTCTATTAAATATGAAAAATGAGAAGGTAGTTGAGCTCAGAACTATCGTCCAGTGCAAGAGTTTAAATAAGTAACAGAAAACAGAAGACTGAAAAAGGTCAGTTTGACCAAAAGAAATATTGAGAGTCAACAAAAGGGGGATGTTACAACAGACTGGGAGTGTAGGGCTGGGGTAGCAATAGCCAGTCTTGCCCAGAATAAGAAACCATTATCAGATAAAGTTCATCTAACACTGTGTATATATAGTTTTATAATAAAGTTTGAATACCTCTCAACAAATCACATTTTAATTTTTCTAAAGTAAGTAAAAATAAAAACACATCCTCTGCAGAAACACACATAAACAAGAGACTTTTAGTGCATTAATTATTTCTGAAATTAACATTTAAAATCTGCCATCATTTTGCACAGACCATTTCATTTTTCTTTTTTTACGGTACATGTTAAATTAATTAAATACAAAGTAGCCATAAATAAAAATGTGCAAATGTGTCTCTCTGTACAGGGTGTTTACACTCACAATTAACAATATCATGCGATTTGACCAGGTATGTCCAAACATTTGGCAACAACTTTTCACATAAAGACACTAAGTCTGAACAGAATATAAAGCGAAGTCTTAATAAGGTCAGGGTCAGATTTCTGTTTTTTTTTGTTTTTGTTTTTGTTTTTGTTTTTTTTTACTGGGGTGATAGCTTCTACTTCTACCATCAAAACCAAATCAACGACAAGTATGGCTACAAGTATGGCATTTATTGGCCATTATTTTCTTTCCTTTTATCCTTCCATTTGTTTTTTAGTTAATAGTACTTATCCCAGTTGATCAAATCATGTTTCACCCACAAATGTGTTCATTACTAGGACATGCTGTGAGGTTGGAAAAGCTTGACAGAGTGCTTGATAAACAGAGTTTAGGCTTGTGAACATTGAGTTTCCAGTTTAAAACAAAACTAATTGATTCTTGTAAATTAGATCCTTAAACCCTAATGTGTATTCAATCATAATAGCTGGTGGATAATAAGTCTTAATAAATGAATAGTAAGCTTAGTGTAAAGAGTTAACTGATTATCAAAAATTATAACAAAGGTGCAGAAAAAGAAAAGAGCAGAGCTGCTTCTAACTGGAAAAGCAAAAATACTGCAAAGGCCACTTTTGATTCTAAGCACAACCATATGTTATGACCTCACATACAGACAAGCCAACGAGGTAAACATCTGATTCCCTTTGAAAAGCTGAAAGTGACATCAAGGCCTCCTTTGGCCATTCTGGCATCTTGTGGGGAATCAGTATTTTACATGGAATAAGCAGTCGTGTGTAGATTGTGGACTGTTTTGGAGAGGAGTACTGGATATTGTGCACTGTTGCGACATCTTGGAATCCGCCCTTCTGACCACATGATACTGAAATGGGGCAGCAAAGTGACTCGGTCTTCAACATAACAAAAGTGACGATGGACTTTCTGGAAAATGACTGGTGTAAGAGTTTCCAGCCTGAAACGATCTTTGTGGGTTTTAGAGCTTTAGTAATTAGCTTGATACAGAAAAAAGAGACAAAGGGAGAGGGGAGAGAGAGAGAGAGAGAGAGAGAGAGAGAGCAGAACCTTATGCAGATAAGAAAAAGACAAAAATCTGAAGACTGGAGATAAAGCAGAAGGTAGAAAAGAAAAGGAGAAGAGAGGGAGATGGGGGTGGAGAAGTGTGCAGAATCTGAACTGGAGGGAGACAGACTGACTCAGTTGTTCCCTTTTGATTTGCGCCAACGGAAAAAAACATAGAATTTTGGTCATCATTTCCCAAGTCTCTGTGTCTGACCTATTTACATTTACACACCTGTAACTGCACAGTTAGGTTGAGCTTGCTTGTTTATCTTTGTTTTATAGATTAACCATAGACAGGATAGCTAAGTAGCTTTGGCCAGATGTTGTAAATTCATTTGTTGACCCTTTATGAGATATTGTCTTTTGGGATTGTTTGAAAATAAGTAAATAAATAACCATCCCCTTGTATTTTAACTGGGGGCTCAAACTGGGATAAATTCTCCATTGGTATTAAGATTACATGAATATAAAAACATGTGCAAGTGACTGTGCATTGCACGACACATATACAGACTAACACAGCCTCTTCACTGCACACAAAGATTTAGAGAGGAATCCAGTGCAGTTAGAACATCTGTAAAAGTACTTAGGATAAATACATCATCTTTCTGTGGGCTGCAGTCTTTGGGGGAGAGAGAAAAAGAGGAGGATGGGACAGAGGGAGAGAGAGAGCAAGAGAGAGAGAGAGAGAGAGAAAGAGAGAGAAAGAGAGAGAGACCCAGACAGACACAGAGACAAAGACAGAGACAGAGACACAAAGAAAGAGTGGAGAGTTATTCAGCTGGTTTCCATAACGCCTCTGGCTTTTTTCCTTTAGAAATTTCTACAAGACCACCTATAACAACAGCAGTAAAGCTATACGGTTGCATTTTAGGATTGTTCAAGTTATAACCAAGAACTCTTAGTGACACACTTCTGTCTGAAATGATTAAGGCAGCTCCTAAATGTATCATCCTGTTTCAGGAAATGAATGATGTGCAAAAGATGTAAGTCATAAACAAGAACAGAAGTCAGTTTATAACGGATGGAGCAGTTGCTTTAGGAAGTGTGCACAATTTGTCTTTGATGATTAAGATCAAATTGTTAAATTCAACACTAAGTGTTGAGGCATTTCAAACCAGACAGACTAAAAGTGTTTTCTAACCAAATTGCACATTAATAAATATCTGTTTATAAGTTTAGATGTTAGAGACCGTTTCCAGGACAGGGTTAAATTAAGATTCTCCATTGACAGTAAGAGAAGATCCAGGACTAACTAGGCTTAATCTCTGTCTGGAAAGACAACATAATGTGATTTATGTAGCACAACTAGGGGTGACTATCAAAATGGTGTTGAATTACTTCATTACTATAAAGTAAATTTCTAGATTAGCACTTGATTTTATGAGCCTTCAAAAGCCAAATAGCAGCTTGTTTCAAAACAACTTTGTAAAGTTCTACTTTAGGCCACAGTCAGAAGTTGGAAAGATGATTGTTCATATATCATTATCAAAGTCAGGGTATTGTTATCAAAGCATTTAGAATAGTTACTGGCCCTAACTACCACTAACCCTTGTTCAACACATGTTCTTTTTATCTTTAATAGATCAAGAGCCAAAAAAGAGAGCATGTGCTTTTCCATCTGGGATGTGGCCTTGGGTGTGACCTTTTGCTCTGATCACATGAGTCCTGTATGACTTCAGTCAGAAAGACTGTTCTCGTCTGCAAAAAACCTGGAAGAGCCTTGTCTGTGCCAGTGGGGCTGAATTTTCCACCCTTAGCCTTGGCTGCTGTGGTTCAGAAATGTGAAGAATGGAAATAAGAGGAGCAAGATAAAGAGACGCTCAGGGAGTCAGTATTCTTCTGAACTCTTTCTGATCTGTCGCTGTGATTAGAGTTATGTCCTGCATCTGAGCCAAACACTCCAAAACTGAATACAAAAGCAAACTTTTTTCCTTTCTTTGTGTTCTTCCAATTGCTGTGTGTCTCTACCAGACGTTCCTCTCTGGAGCAGACATTAGCAGCTTGATCACAGGCTGTGTGCAACACATGAAGGTGATGTCAACTTCAGACGTTTTATTACAGTCAGGGCTAATTTCCCAGGCACAGGCTGGTCCTGGACTAAAAAAGGATCTTCAGAGGTGAATCCCCTTAGCCTGCATAATTTAGTCCAATTTTAGGCTTAATCCCTGTCTGACAAACCGGCCTTATGCTCTAATTCAGTTGCACGAAGCATAAAACTGTTCAGACAGAAGGAGGCGCACTTGTGGTAACATAACCAAAAATTCTATGTAGTAAATACAAACTATTGTTTTACATATATTTACAGTAATGTGCCTTATATTACACATATAATAGGCAAAATTTTTCTATTATAAAATAGTTTTTCTATTATAAAACTTTCAGAAGCTTAAATCACTGTGCAATGATATTTCTAAAATTAACTGAAAGATTTATTGCTTTATTTTGTATTAATTAATTTGTTGATTATTATTACTTTATATTAATGAAATGAAACAACCTAACAAAAAACTCAAAGCCATACTTATCACTAAGGATCAAAAAATGATTGTGTATTTTTACAGTATTTTTAAAGCTTGCTCTACTGATGTTCTTTTGACTTTTTTTTTACCTCATCAGATCAAGAAAACTAAAGATTGTGAAGATCTATGGTCTTCTGTTCTGAGTATTGTTACACAGTATGAAGTATGGTAATAATATATAACCCCCCCACCCACACACACACACACACACTTAAAAACAAATAAATCTGGGTGACTAATAAACCCAGACTTCACCCACATGACCATTCTTCCTGTATTTTACAATTCTGTGAAAGACTGAAGGCATTTTTGGAACTAAATGGAAATCTCGGTTCATTTCTTCACAAAGTTAATGAGCTACACTTTATAATAATGCAGACCATCAAACATGACAGAATTCATCAAATTGTGCCTAATCAAGTCTATGAAGCCTATCCAGCATAAACACATAATGCATTCTCTGTGCATTGACAGTATAGATCAGCCACTCTTATCCAGAGCGATGTACATAGTCTAAAGACCGGCGACATCTCCCTGGAACTACTTGGGGATTTGAGCCTTGGACAGGGACTCAGATGGTGCTAGTGATGGAGAGGCTCGAACCCACAACTTCTTGTTCTGCAGCTCAGTTTCTTTGCCCGGGCTAAGACCCCTGTCTTTAGGCAATGTACATCTTTGGGTGAATTAATGTACTTGAGATAAACTTGATCCATCTCAACTTTACCTGTGTAATCAAAGAAAATTGTGCATGGCCCAATGAACACACACGCGTGCATGCCTTCTCAGCCAGATCTAGTGGTGTGTACTGGCTCTTCCCTAGATATCATTGTGTCCAGATGGAGAGCAAGGCACTAACCTCAGGTCTGATTTCTTTCTCTCCATTTCCCCACTCAGTCAGGAGGACGGTGGTCAGCAGCCCCAGCAGAACTGGCCTTAACATTGTTGCAAACCTCCAAAAACAAAAACACACACAGAAGAGAGAGAAAGAGAAGAAAGCAACTTGTCCCCTTCTTGCTGATGCTTCTGCCTTCGTTCTTCCAGAGTCAGATCATTCCATGAGAGGGAAAAATCCTGAAACGTGTCCTTTTCTGTGGATAAAAACTTTCCAATCCTACAGACACTGTGACTAAAGCACTAATGAGCACCTCTAGGACTCAGTTCTGTGTGTGTAAAAACAGACAGCTCAGAGGTTTTGCAGAAGAGAGAAGAAGAGCTGCGAGGACCTGCTCTACAGCTTTTCGTGCCTCGTCTTGTCTGAGTTTCTCTTTTGTCCTCTCAGCTCCACACTTACGAGGAGCTGCAGACGTGGTTCCTCGTGTGGTGCTTTTCTTCTTCCTCACAGAGCGGAAAACGAGAGAGAGAGAGAGAGAGAGAGAGAGAGAGAGAGAGAGAGAGAGAGAGAGAGAGAGAGAGACTCCCTCCTCACTGAGAGCATCAGTCCATCATTCACCCAAACAGCTATGTGATAAACTGTATAGACAAGCCAAAGGGATCTAAATCTTACATTAAACATTCTGTAGAAATGATAACCGTCTACATTACAGATTTTATATTTTATTGTTACGGATATGTGTATTTTTAACATGTAAAATGGGTTAATCAAGTATATTATGCTGTACTCTTAAAGACAAATACACGCACACAGTATCTATATGGTTAAAGAGTTAAGAAACTTTCAACAGCATTTTCTGCCTTCATGCCTTCGTTTGTTTGAAAATTAGACGCGCTGCAGCGGCGCCCCCTCGTGTTTACATTGTGCTGCTACACGCCATGGTTGCTCGGCGACGCGATGACGTCTGCGCGACGTCCGTGGTGATCTCGAGAGCAGACGGACGAGGAAGTATCTGAATGTCAACAATAGATAAAGACGGAGAAAAACAGGTAATAAAGGTGTCTGCTCTCCTTCACAGACACACCAAAACGAAAAATCCCGTGTTGCGGTCGCCATATGAAGATGTCTGTGTGCCACGGCTGTCGTGTCGGTGAGGGGCGAATTGAAAAGTCCGAGCGGCTGCAGGCTAGCTGTGGCTAAGCTAACAGAGTCAGGAATAAGCAGAGAGCGATTTAAAGGGACGCAGCCTGGTGTAACAACATAGTCTTTCAGTGGGAAACGCAGGGAATTACTTTAAATATGATTTAATAACCTGGCTGACATTTTGGAATGCTTTCTTATTTTTTTTTCAGTGAATTGTCGAATCGAAACTAAACCGAACTCGGTCCTGCGTCACTGCTTGACTTCTTCCTTGCTCAGTTTCTCTCCTGCGTCGATGCGAGTTTTTTTAAACCTGCTGGATTACCGTCCGTTAAACCGGTGTTTAAGTGTTGGCATTGACATAAACCACAACACGACATCAGCTTTAGCTAAAGCCGCCTGTTTTGTAACAGGAGTTTTGTCTGGGCTGTTCTGCTCCAGGATTTCAATTTTGGCTGGATAACCTGACAGGCCTGTACATCTGGACTCACTTTGGCTTTTCCACCCACACAGCAAAATTCTGCTTTGCGAAATACCGCCCGGATGTTGTCTCGTTTTCTGTGTTCATATATCTGTAATATTTTGTGTTTCTCATTCACAGCGAGTTGAGATGGCGTCATGCATTTTGGAAAACTGAAGAGTATGCCTCGACTTTAATTTTACTATGGAGCTGGGCTCATTTTTAATGTTCTAGACACAGGGTCAACGTAGATTTTGAACATTACATGCAGCATGGCTGCCCCTTACAGCCTTCCCATCTTCAGTGTTTTATTTTTGACAGGTGAGAGCTGCTTGGAATTACTGATTACATCTTGTGTTCTCACCTCTGTGTAAACAAGTTGCAGGTTTAATGGTTTTATTCCACAAATGACTAAACTAAGCTTTAGTTTAGTTCAGGATCGTATGTAGCCAATGTACAGTAAATGCAAATACAGTGTGTTGTCTGATTTGATATTGGTTAGAATATAAATGTCATTAACTTTAGTTTCACTTGTCTTGAGAGTACACATGGAGTTGTTACAGCTCTTGAGTTCTTCATACACTAAGATGCAGAGTGGTGACTGACAATTCTGTTTTTTAATCTGACACATGTTGATTTTGATTCCTTTCCGCAGCCTGCAGCCTGGAGCGGGCCTCCAGTTTAAGTAAGTGAATAAGACTGATTTTTTGAGAACTGACTCATTACTGTGATGTTATGCACTGTACTGAATTGCTTTTATGGTGGGCGTGTTATTTCAGCACAGTAAAACAAAAAACAAAGTTAAGTTGTTTAGTACTTAATTCTTCAATTTCTTGGCTCTCATTGCACTGTAGCTTGATTGGTGTTCCTCTGTTGTAAGTAGCTTTGGATAAAAGGGTCTGCTAAATGAGAACATGGGAATGTAATGTCTTTATCCATCAAACATTCCCAGTGTAATAAGCTTTCTTTATGACTACGTTATTTTACAGTGATCAAATTCTTAATTAAATTGACTAATATTTTCTTTGTTTGCTTTTTTTTGTTTTACATATGCCATATGGCAGACTTTTTTTTTAACCTGCATCTAATTTATTCTAGCAGTAAATCACATATTATATTGCAGAACTGTTAAAACATAAATAGCAGTTGTGCTGTTTATTATCTTGTTTAATCAAATAGTTTCCCTTTTTTCTCAGTGTATTGTGGCAAATCATCAAAAGTACAACAGGACAGGCAAGGAGAAATTTATAGCTCAACTCTTCATGGTCCCCTAGGGCCAGTTAACTGCAGTTGGACAATAACCTCAGAAGTGGAGCAACGAGTCATTCTCAGGTACTGTCCTAAGGCATAGTATTTGCTTAATTAACCAAAAAGTGAGTTGGAGCCTTTATAAAATGAAAGCAAATCAGCTTAATCTATAAACAATGCATTTTCAGTCAAAAGCGTTTGAAGTTTGTTTTTATTTATTTTTTTATATAAAAAGCTCATAAACATTGTCATGTAATCCAGGTCTTTGCTATGAATATCTTAAGCTATTTTGAATTTACACAGTTGCACATTTAGAATGGTCTGGTTTGTGTTTTAATATTCAACTTTGATTATTACACTACACTATTATTAAGTAAGAAATAATACTAGAGCTTTAAATATCATAGTTGCTAGTGCAGATGCTCAGACATTGAAGCAGTTAACTAATTAAAATTAAAAATAAAATATTAAAACTGCTACACTGCTCTCCTTTATGCTGTCTTAAAGGGGAATTATTGAGGCCTTTGTAATATATCCATTTAAAGAACAAATTTTTCATCCTTCTCTTTGTCTTTTCTTTTGAAGTTTCTCCGAGTTCACTGTCAGATGTGGCCGGGAATGGGTAAATGTGGCAACGCTTACAGACCCACCCATCTCGCTATGTGGATACAAGCTGCCTAAGCCAATTGAGTTGTATGGAGGAAACATTACAGTGACACATCACTACTACCCACACTTCTTTCCTGCTGCAGGATTCCGCCTGTCGTACATTAAAGGTAAAAAAAATATTATCTGGCCTTTGACAAGATGTGGATCGTTTTTCATAATAAAGCACTTTTTCTCCACTGCAAGTTGATAAACAATATTTAACACTTTCTGTTGTCTCTCTCTGTATAGATTCTGGTCCCTGTTATCCAGGGGAATTTGAGTGTTACAGTGATCGCTGTCTTCCTGCATCCTGGCACTGTAATGGCCAAGTAGAATGTCTTGGAGAGGGTGATGAGCTAGGTTCTGATGAGGAAGGCTGCGACTTTGTCGACCTCAAGCCTCTTGTGGACCACAACCCTTCACCCTTTCCGACTAAAACTCCTACCAGTGTAAATGTGAACTCTGACACAGACAAAAACGGCCATATGCCACACAGAGAAACCAGTCTGCTTCCTCTCCAAGGAGGGCCATGTGGAGGCAGTCTGCATGCATTTTATGGCTCTTTCATTCCTCCTTTGCTAACGGGGGTCCCAATGGAGTGTGTGTGGACTGTTGACCCCGAGGACTCACGACCTCTTAAACTGGAGCTACAGCAGCTGGAACTGGGACCTGAAGACAAAATTATTGTTACTGACCAACCAGGCGGCGCAGGCAACATAATTAAAATTGTGAGTATGTAATGAGTGTTTGAAAGGGTTTTTTAAAAAGGCATTTTAATATGGTTTAATATAGCACCAAAAAGGGTTTAGTTATTTCTCCAAGTTAATTAGTTAAATTGTTCTCTTCTTCTTGTGCCTTTTTAATCGTATATGAAACCTTTACCTTTTTTTTCTGTTTTTGTTAGGTCACATTTACATCTAATTACAAAGCAGTGGCGGTAGAGTCCCAGACTGGCCTGCTCTCACTCACTTATCATGCACAAACAAGCTCTGAGAGGCGAGGCTTCAATGCCACTTATCGCATGGCAGACTACTGCCTTCCATGGGAGGGTCTCTGTAAGGGGTCTGAAGGGGGCTGCTACACACAGAAACAGAGATGTGATGGGCACTGGGATTGTGCAGAGACTGGCCTAGATGAGGACGGCTGTGGAGGATGCTCTGCTGGTCATTTCCCCTGTGGAGCAGTTCAGAGAGTTGGTCACACTGTTGGCCGACCTTTCTGCTACTCCATTGCAGAGAGGTGCAACTATCAGTTGAACTGTGCTGATGGTAGCGATGAGCGAGAATGCACTATTTGTCAACCAGGAACCTTCCACTGTGACAGTGACCGGTGAGTGCAAGGCTACATGCTTTGGTCAGTGCAGTTGTTAGATTTTTTGTTTATGGTAGTGTATCAAATATGTCTTATAATATTGCTAATAATAATGCCTCTGATATTGGTAAAAGCACTTCTGATAATTATAGTTAAGACATTAATGTAGAAAGAGATGTATGATAAATATTGTTTTAACCTTTCAAAGGACACTTAACTTATGGTGCATCAGATTAAATTTTGTTGTGAGTGTAATATATTTAGACCCTTTGGTTCCCCCACACAGATGTGTGTTTGAGAGTTGGCGCTGTGATGGACAAGTAGACTGTAAGGATGGCACTGATGAGCTGAACTGCACAGTAACCCTGCCACGAAAGGTCATCACTGCAGCAACTGTGGGCAGTCTGGTTTGTGGACTGTTGCTGGTCATTGCTATGGGCTGCACCTGCAAGCTCTACTCTCTTCGCACTCGTGAATACAGGTAAATTAGCCATATATGTAGTTTCGTAGTTTATTTGCAAGAGTAATGTTTTTACATAACCTTTTTCTTGTTGTTTTTAAGGAACTTTTTTAGGCAACAGTTACAATGCAGTAATATACAGAAAATGACTGTGATATATGTACGTTTATTTTTGTTTTGTTTTTGTTTTTTGTCCTATTGGACAACTCTTGTTTTTTCGTTTTAGCTTGTTTGCCCCAATCAGCCGCCAAGAGGCTGAGTTTATCCAGCAACAGGCTCCACCTTCCTATGGTCAGCTGATTGCTCAGGGAATCATTCCTCCAGTAGATGACTTCCCCACTGAGAATCCCAATGAGGTAAAAAACAAAAAGCCTACTTAAAATTTTTCTGACCGTTTCTTTAACCTGATTTTGCAATTGTCTTACATATGGCTGTGACCAAATTATATTAGAGCATTACAGTGCAGTAACTACAGCAGTTTACAAAAAAAATTCAAAAAGTATTTTATTCACATTTTCATTATAAGGACATCTTGCATTCTATTAGCCTTTTAATAGATAAGAAAAATGAAATGGTAAGTCCCACCCCAAGTACTGCTTATATTAGGTTTGTCTTGGCTGGATCTGCAGATGCCTGTTTGCATTGTTATTCTGAGACACCGCAATTCCAGTTCACCAGGAACACTAGCCTGCTTTTTATTTGTTGAACTGCATATAATTTATTTTAATCTGAGATTGTGTGAAGCCATTTGATGTCCTTTCCCACTGTCTTTCAGCCCACCTCCCTTTCTCTGAGAGGCCTCCTTCAGCTCCTCAGACAGGATAATATCTCCTCTTCTCGGCGAAGACGAAGGCCAAGAATCGTTCGCCGGGCAATTCGGCGCTTGCGGAGGTGGGGCATCATTCCCAGGCCTGCCTCAAGGTCCACACATACCACAAATTCCACTTCTCAACAGACTGAAGCTAGTCCTTCTGGGCAGGAGTCTAATCAACCAGGCCCTGAAACCTCGGTCAGTGACGTGGCCAATCAGCCCTTGCCTCAAAAAGTAGGTTTGGGCCAACAGATAGAGCAGCTACAGCAAGCAGAGGCTCAAGCTTCGCCAACACCTCCTTCTCCTGCTCTTTCACATCCACCACCTTACTCCATCCAGCCTGCTGATACTTCAGAAACACAGAACACCACTCCTGCTGCCATTCCACCCAGCAGCCCCTCACTGGCTTCTCTCTTCCATTCACTGGGGCTAAGTATCCCACTTTTCCGACCATCAGCCTCCCCCACCGTGCTTCCTCTCTCATCTTCCCCATCTTTTTCTTCCACTTCTTCAGATGACGAGGTGCTTCTGATCCCCCTCTCTGATGACACAACCTCTGAGGATGATGTGCCCATGCTGACCTGAGTTAAACCTGCTGCTTTCTCCATTTCTCTGCTGCCTTTCTGTTTTGTTTTTTTTTTTTTTCTTTTGGACACTTACCTTTTCACCACTAAATTTCTGATTTCAGCAGCACGTACGCAGGCATCATAGTTGTAATCTGTGCTGGCAAGGTGCCTTAACTCAATTGAATGGTTAAATTTTTCTGACTTGAGATTATGGAGTATTGTATGAATGCGTCAGAAACCTAAGTATGTCTGTGTATGTTTGTGTGTTGGATGTGCACTTACTCAGAGATTGTGGGAGATGGAGGAAACTTGCACAGAGAATCTTAGCCTCTCTTAATAAACTGTATTATGTCTTACCTTTTGCTAAATATACTGCACCACGCTCCACATATCCAGCCTGACATTTTAGGGTTTATTTTTTTAAAGAGCATTCCAGAGCTTTTATTCTAGGTGTGTGTGTGTGTACGTCATACTGCTAAACATTTAGCTGTGTGTATTCCTCAGAAGTGCCTTTGAACGAGCTTCCTGTAGATCACTAGACATTATGTGACTGTATGTACTTGCACATAAAAGGCCAAACACACACACATGCACAAATGTTTACACATTTATTTTAATTTCAACCAAGCTGTGTCTATGGTAGTGCATGGCAAATGTGGCAATAATTTTCAATTGTGTAAGTGTGTGTGAACACCAGTTTGAGTGAGTGTGTGTGTCTCTGCGTGAAAGCAGTCAGTAAGACAATCTCTATTGGTGCCTGAGGCGCACCGCCAAGCCGAATGACATCACGGTTACTCGGATTCAGCTTTTGGCTCAGTGAACAATGAATGACACGTTCGTGCCATATATGAGTACATGATCTCACCTGCTCTTATGGATATCCTCCATTTTTCTCTATTTTTGCTGTGTCAATATTGTTTTTATTATTGAATGTATTTTGAACATACCTAGCTGTGTAAAGTGTGCCTGGTCAGTGGTGATTGCGATAGAAAGATGTGGTTTGGAATGGAAAAAAAATGATTTTATTAGGATGTATTTCACTGTATATATGCTAAAAACAAAACTAGAATGTTCACAATGAATAAATGATTTGCACTTTTATTAAAGTCTGTTCTATTTTAGTTTTAAAATTGCATTTAGTTTACCTAGCGTTACATGTTTTTACTCTGTCCCAATACTGGTGAAAGACAGGAAGTTAGAGAGGAAGAACTGAGGGGCTAGTACAATTGAAACTAGTGAAGAGGTGCTACATAAATGACTATAAAGTATTATTAGCACATCAAAGACTTCTTTGTCTTTCTCACAGCTTTGTGTCTCACACAACAATAAATAGAAGTTGACCCAGGGTTGGTCCCAGGGTTGGTCTCAGGCTCTAAAGAAAGAGAGGAAATTATGTTATGTGACTGGAAGTTTTTCAATTGACTTTCTTTTGGTTTAAGGAGTCATTCACTTTTGGAGTAAGTATGACTTGATCAAACAGTTGCTTGCATGTGCCCTTTTTTGTACTTCCATTTCATTTTGCTGATGAAAAGAAGGGATTAGCTTCGATTATTAGCTATAGTAAAAGAAGTAGCACATATGCTTTTAAATGGTCTTTTTAAAAGTTTAGAATATTTAACATGATTGCTTTTTGAAAGTTCTATAAGTAAAACATTTTTACTGAAGTATTTATGTAGACTAGCATATCCTGGCTAAATCAGATTGTTTTAATTAATTTTTATTGTACTTAAATTGAGTGATAGTGTGCAATATGTGCCTGTCTTTTGTTTAGAGATACGAATTTTGGTTTCAGACACTCTTGGGAAGCTATTAAAAGACACTGAGGATTTAAAGACTAAAAAAGGGATCGGGACATGTCTTGCAGAGTTTCTTACCTGTTTGTGATGTGTTCATCATGCAGATTTTCAGATGAATGCTGTTCAAAACTACATTTATTTGCTCCTGCTGCTGTTGCTGTTGTCTATATGTATTTTGGGGAAGTGCATCTTTGATGAGGTGCAAAGTTCTGTCAGAGTTTTATCTTCAACTACCCCACCACCAAAATATTTTCACTGGTCCTCAAATGAAGATGAAGGAAGACTTTCAGTCATTTCTGCTGAAGAGGATGGATTGGGCTATCTCCAGAAACGTGGACGTGCCTTTTCACAACATTCTCAGTCTCACAGATACAAAAGAACGACAGAGGATCAAACTAAAACCATAGTTCAACTTCAGCCAATTAGAATCAAGACTTGGACTCCTAGAGAAAGCCCCATCATCTCCAAATGGGAAAGTATGAGAGTGGAAGCAGGGCTTAGTGAAGCCATCAGAACTGTATCCAATCTACTCTCAGGTAATTTATGCAAAAGATGGACTGGTGACCTGTCCAGGGTGTTTCCCCACCATGTTCTTGAGTGGACCTGTCTTCAATAATTAGATTTAGGCTAAAATCTAATTGCAATGCTGTAGTAAAACAATGTCTCAGGCAACTGTACCATGCTTTCTTTGAGTTTGGGGAGCATTAAAGATTTTAATTTGTTTGATAAATTTCTCAAACATTTGACATCACAGCATTCTGAATAACTTTATTTACATATTAATGATTTACTTGTGCAATTTAGCTGGAGTAATGTCCAGTTGATCATTGTACAGTTCAATAAAAAAAAAAAACAAGAAAAACAATAGTTATTTTTCTTGTTGTCTTCAGAAATAGATTGGTACATTTGCAGTTATGTTCACCATCCTGTTATTGATGTGTCTTAAGTAATAAGGGTCCCTGACAGGCTGCTGCTGAACAGAGACATCAATAAATACTGTAAATTCATCTGGAGAAACAGGAGCACTGCTAACTACAACAGGTCTGATTTCTCCTTCCTCTTTCAATGCTTTTGCTTTTAAAACTATATATATATAAAAATCAGCTTTCTGTACTGCTCTGTTCAGGTGCGGCAGAACCAATGAGAAGTACAGAAGTGAGAGTTGTCTGGGTGTGACTGTAAGTGG
Source organism: Hepsetus odoe (assembly GCA_017165825.1). NCBI lineage: Eukaryota > Metazoa > Chordata > Actinopteri > Characiformes > Hepsetidae > Hepsetus > Hepsetus odoe. The sequence goes on along the minus strand of CM029388.1, from coordinate 8,306,457 downwards.
AAATTCAAACATTTGGACTGATTTATCACATATGAATGATGAATGGTTGAGTTATGCAATACTAATGTCAAAAGCAGGGACTTGATATAAACACAGTGTATAACTTTCACAGAACAATAAGAAGTTATTTAATGTAATTAAATATACAGTAATTTTAATTTTTAGCACATTCTTGCTGTGACCACTTTTCACCACTTGCTGTGACTGGATTTTAGTGTTTGCTCAGTTTGCAAATTTTCATTCTTGAAATGTATAATAATTAACAGGTTTGTGCATCATTATGGATACACCAGATACACCAGAGCTTTTACCGTTTTAGTATAAGTTTCAAATATAAATCTAAATCCTTAAGGTTGCCCAGAAAAAGCATTATATACAGTCATTTTTGAACAATAATACAACATTTTGAGTGGGACTGAATGTGCTGCAAATATTTTACAAATCTTGTGCCTGAGTCTGGGTTGCTTTTGACTGACAGATCCCAGATGACCACCTGAGTGGCTATGCAGTCTATTCACATCCTGAGCAGCCTATACAGAGAGAACCTAAACAAGATGGGCCGGGGGTTCTAGACACTGACTTCTTGCTTTATGTGCAGACTCGGAGCACTGATAAGTGTAGAACTGATGTAAGCAGCGTCTTCTTGATTTGATCTTCTATTGATTGCGGTGCATATTATGAAAGAGATTTTTAAACATTTCTGCAGAGTAATAGTAAAACCGTTTAGATTTTGAAGTTTTGTTCACAGATGAGGGGAGGCTATTTATTTATTTATTTATTTATTTATTTTTATTCATTATCATTACATCACGTCTCTTTCAGTCCAGGGTTCTGGCGTATTCTGCCCACTGTCAGACGAATGCAGAGGGACGACCTGTAGCTGGTGTCATGGTCATCTGCAGAGAGTCTCTGGGTATGAATGGATCCAGTCATGAGCGTGTGGTGCAGGTAACTGAGCAGATGAAATGAAAAATAATGAGAAAATGTGTGTAACGTGTAAACGTGCAAATGCATTTCTGTGTTTCTTTCATCTGTGCTGATAGACGGTGATCCATGAGTTGTTCCACGTGCTGGGTTTCAGTAGAGAACTCTTCAGCACATGGAAAGGCGTTCCCATCACCTCACAGAGTCAAGGTGATACATAACATCTTAGAGACATTTAATGTATCCTGAGTGTAAGCAGAGAATAGTTCTCGTGATTGTGCAGTGTTGGTGTTAGTTTAGTGAGTGGGCAGTGTGTTGCTGTGTGTGTTAGTCATGATGTGTTGGTGTTGTGTGGTAGGAATGGGCTGTGCCTATTGTGGTCACATGACTAGCACAGATGAAACGGGACAGATGGGGCTTCACTCTCCTAGTGCAATGAAAGCTCTAAAAACACACCTCAACTCCACACACACTGAACTAGGAGCTCCTTTGGAGAACCAGGTAACACACACACACACACACACACACACACACACACACACACACACACACACACACACACACACATATATATATATATATATTTGTAATGTGTGTGTGTTTGTGGATGGATGCATGAATGTTTCTCTCTCTCTCTCTTGCCATCAGGACGCTGGTGTTGGTGGTGTTTCCTCTCACTGGGAGGCCCGAGTTCTGCAAGGCTCCATCATGATGGCTACTCTGGGTGAGCCCTCTATCATCCGGATTGACCTAATTACTCTCTCTGCCCTGCAGGACACTGGCTGGTACTCAGTTAACCTCAGACAGGCCCAGAACCTGCTATGGGGAGAGGGTAAGATATCTGCTTAGATTAACTGAGCTTGCTGTATTGATATATAATAATCCGTACAAGACAGGCATCTGGGAAAATGCTATGGATACTGCTTTACCACAAGACTACCCTTTAAAGGGCTTATAATGAGTTTAAAATCAATTTTCAACTCTAATTGCTTAACAATGATTTTATTAGTTTTTATTACCTAATAAATCACAATTATTATCAGGCAACCATTGAGCATCATTTTCATAAGAGCAACATTACTGCAAACATAGTATAAATGTAAACAAAAAATATATAAAACTATTTTACAATACAACAACAATTTATATAAAAGTAAGAGGAGTAAAATACTCTGTTATCAGAAGAAGAGGAAGAGCAGAGATCGGACTTCAGTTGAGTTTTGAATGGTCACAGCATTTCCAAATGTCTCCTAAAGCGACACCCAGTGCTTGTAGTTATTTTATACCTGCTGCAGCCTAATATTCCTTTTTAAATGAAATGTAATGATCCTGATAGACTTGCCTGGCATGCAGGAATTAAACCTAACAGTGTTCTTCTAATATATCAGTGACATTTTAAAAACCAAACACAGATATGGTCTTTTGCCCTGGTCATATAGTTTTATTTTCTCTTGGTAGACTAGGTTGCTTGTCAAATATGTCCAAATAGACCTTTACCTCTTTAATTTCTCTCTGTCTCTCTCTTCCAGCTTAGTATAAAACATAATTAGTGAACAGTGAAATGAAAGTGACTATTTTTATCATTGTAAAACCCAACACAGCACACAGTGAAACACAACGAACTTCAACCTCTGCATTTCACCAATAAACACTGTGCAGCAGTGATGGGGACGGTACCTTGCTCAAGGGTACCTCGGGGCAACCTGCTGGTCTGGAATTCAAACCCATGACCTTCTAATATTTTCATATGCTGGCTTTAATTCCTTGTGACAATATATTAAATAACATCCCTTAAAATGAGGGCACTATTAATATAAAATGGGATTTAATTGATTTGGTTCAACCAATAAACCTCTCAGTTAAAGATGACCGTCTGCACTTTGGCGGCATAGTTAGCATTGTTTCAAATGCAATGTATAAGAGTAATACAGAAAAGAAAGCAAAGAAAAACAAAACAAAACATTTTTTATTCGTAGGTGAAGGTGCACAGTTTGGGTCCATCTCCACCTGCAACAAATCCTCATCTTTTTTCTGCACAGGCAGGTAGTTCATCTCCTTGACTCTAACATGGATTATTTACTGTATCAGTTAATGCTGAAGACTTTATTTGCACTTTATTTGCATTTACTTTGTCGGCCACACTGCAACAACAGGCTGTACCTGAACTAGACTAAAAGGCTTTGAATGTGCAGTAATTGAAACTGAGCTGCTAGGCGTTTTTCTCTCAGTGGACTAGGCTGCCATTACCTTCATCTCCACAAGGCGGAGTGTCAGAGTGATGAATATCTGGAAGGCTGTTCCATTTACAAACCTTTGGCCAAAAATGTGAGTCCTAATCCCTCCTTCTCTTTGGAGTATGGCCTTTTACTTTGGACCCTTATTCTGTTTTATTTTCTTTTCATGTTTCCTCACAATGCAACATTTATTCTTCTCCATCAGAGTGAGTGCTGGAAAGAAGAGAATGGAAGAAGCAGTAAGATGGAGGAGTGGGGTGGAGAAATCTTTGGCTTAGACAGCCGCTGTTTTTTCTCCAGCCTTGTTAAAGAGGTCCCATTCATACTCTGTGAAATAACATATATGATAAAAAGATAAAAGATATTTAATAGTTTCTTTAAACTGTAAAAAATACTATTTTGCTTAAACATCCTTGGAATGTTTTTAAGGGAATTTAAAGTGATTCTTCTGTTCCCAAATTATTCAGGGTCAAAATAAAACTAAGTCATGAGCCTGAGAAATATATATTTTATTCTAACTTCCAGTATTTCTCAGTATTTATTTGTACCCATTGAAACTAAAGGGTAAATCTATCTACATATCTTATAGGATCATTCCTCCTTCAGTGTATCTGTGGCAGGGCGCTGTTACAGACACAGGTGCTATGGCAGGAATATGTATCAGATCCAGGTGGAGGGTTCTGACTGGCTCGACTGCCCTGCAGGAACGAGTATTGAGGTGTGTTTCATGATTTATATTATTCCTCTGATTTAGTTGATTTCATCTGTTTACCTTTATTTTGTTTGATCTCTCTGCTTAATTTCTGCAGGTGACTGGGTATCGAGGTGCAGTTTTCTGTCCAGACAAGAGACTATGTCATTACCATGAGGTCTTTCCTCCAATCTCTACCCACAAACCCCTTCTTTCAGATCAACCATCCACTGCATCTCCATCCAGTGAGAGGTCAGGAACATGTCATTGCAAATATGGAGCTGCTGCTGTATTTGAATCCCTTACTTTTTACCCTATTTATTCATTATCTAAACACATTTCACATGTGTGAAATATTCTGGGAGGTGCAGAGGTTAAGACCGTCACCTCACAGCAGGAAGGTTGTGGTTTCAGTTCCCTGCCAGGACTGCCTGGGTCCTTTCTGTAGTTTGATGTCTGTTGCTGTAATAATGAGATATTAATTATACATTTCTCTCACACAGAGAATACACTTGTTCTCAGCAACCCGTGACATTTCAATCCAGCCTGGACTCCACCAGTCACATCTCCATGAGAGTGTTCACGGCACTGCTGATTGGTGCGTCAGTGTTGGGAATACCAGCTTTTCTGTGTTTTCTGACTGTTCTCTTCATTTTCTACAGAAAGTGCTGTGCTGCCAGTGTCAGGGTGCACGGTCTTGTAAATCATCCCACTGTGTAACAGTTACCGACATTCTCTCCCCTCCATGAGGTCAAAATGTTTACATAATGACATGGTTTAAATATAACCAGAGTCTTTCACAGGGGTTTGACATTACATGTCTGATGACTGATACATTTTGGTTTAAAGCATATATTTATAAGATTGCAGGATTTTGTAAGGAAAAAATAAGTTTTTAAAAATGTCCAGATTTTAATTATTATTACTAGCACTGCATATAAAACTTGTTGTACCTCTATATATAAACAAACAAATGAATTATTCAGAAAATCAGTAGAAATCCATATATCCATAATACTGCAGAATAAAAGGAACTGTTCTTCACACAATCGTATCATATTGTATCACAGCAATATCAACCAACGCTAATAATTCTTACAACTAATAAACTAATGCTGTTTTTCAGTTCAGTTTCCACTTGGCAGATCTATCTGATGAAAAGAAGAAAGATATTCCTGTCTTGTTTGATACTGAAAAATGTGCTAAGCTAATTGTGAAAAAACATTTGGTTTTAGTCATGAGCTTTCGTTGGCTATTATTCAACAAATTTCATCTTTTTACCCCCTTGAGGTTATGCTGGGTGCTCTAAGTAACTTTCTCAGTGAAGGAATGGCCAGTGAAAGAGTAGATATGAGACCTGGCCTCCACATCAAAGAAGGAAATCAGACCCGCCTCATAATCCACAAACACCCCCACCTTCAGGGGTTTTTCTTTCATGGAGAGGAGGACTGAGTGCTCAGCACAAACACTATACTCATTCCCATTCCTCTGGCACAAAGTCCAGAATCCATTCTGTGGGTTCAGTGTAACTTTCCCCTTTCTGTGAATAGACTCTCTGGCCACTCCTAAATCTCACTCAGTCTTTCCACTGACCTGCAATTCACAATAAAATCTCTCTAAGGAGAATCCCTGTTTTCCCAGAACACAGACACATCTATCCAATCCCTTTGGCCTGTCCCGTCATCAGACAGGATGAGATAGGGAAGAGCTGCATCGAGATCCAGAGTCACATCCACTGAGAGAAACAAAATAAGATATTATTAATCATGCTGAATCAGATTTACATTTCAAATGTTGTAGATGTTTGGCAAAAATTACAAACAAAACTTGAGTAATAATGTGTGTGTTTGGTTTGTGATACACGCAAATTAGATTCGTGCTGCTGTTTCTAAATGAATAAAAGAATGAGATGCACAAACAGACTTTATGTACGTGGAACCTCATGGATACAAAAATGTGTTTCTTCTGAGAGGTGCGGTCACTTCCTCATTTACAACATTTCTGTGTAAATTCTGTGTTCTGTGTAAAAGCTGCCAGATTTACTAGCCAGTAATGCAAACAGATGAAAGAGCATCTGTACCTTTAAATAATCTCCTTTAAAATCTCTGTTAACACAAAAAATAATCAGTTACAGCCATTAGTTTTTCCAAATAACGCAACATTTAACTCACTTATTTAAACTGACTATATAGTAATAAACTTAATAATAAATAATATTAAATAGAGACAAGGCAGGATTAAGACCCTCTCAACTAATGATCTCACCCTCTCCTGGGTGTTAATTGTGTTTAGGCCTCCATCCCTCTGTTCTCACAAGAGTGCACAGAAGTTTTCAGTCCATGAAGAAGCAAAAGAAGTGATAAGACAAGCAGTTTACTTTTGAGTGTTTCTCTCTTGTGTCTTTGTAATGGCAGAAAGAGACATCCCTAACCCCCCCGAACACACACACACACACACACACACACACACACACACACACACACACACACACACACACACACGGTAAAACTTTACTCAAGCAGGTCCTTGATTACACAGGGCCCCAGAGTGATCGCTTGCTGATTGTAAATCCAGCCAGAATGAAAAACATTTCTAATAAAACATTTAAAAAAGGTACACATTTATTTACCATCCACTCTCATCTCCCACAGTTCTGAAAAAGAGAAAAATAAAGCATAAATAACAGGCACTGTCATTTCTATTAAAGGAAAGTGCTGCGGATTGGTGCTTGTCTGTATCATACCTGTTTATTATTGTTTACTGATCACTACTGGCTCACAGAAGAAAAAAATCTTACCTGCGTATTGTTTTTCTTTTTTTAATCTCTGAAACAGACAGAGATGCAGTTTTGTTTAAATGTCTCACTTAGTTCAAGCAGCATTAAAGAATCATGTTAGTATATTTTTTACACATGTCTAAATGTAATTTAAATAAATGTGTCATTCCATAAGTAATTAAAATCATTCATTCGGATCAACGATCAGCCATTCACAGTCCAGAACAGTACAGAACAGAAGGAGAACAGAACAGCGAGGTCATGTGTGTTTTATTACTTCACTGTTTTCAGTATGGCTGTGTAGTAACAGGGGTTCACTTTTGGTGCTAAAGGGTCTGAATCTGTTTTAAAAATTTCTTCACATAGTTACTAAATGTATTAAATTAGTATTTAATTACTCAAGTGAAGAAGAAAAAAAAAAGTACATTCCTGAAGCGTTTTCCTTTCAGCCTCTTCATATAATCAAAACTCATTAATTAATTTAAAGAAGGTTTTAAAGAGATTATGCCAGATTTCACAAAGTTCCATATGAAAAAATAATTGCATACAAAATACTTGAGTTGGTGATTTATTGAATAGTTTATTTATTATTTTAATATTTTGGGAAAATGCTTTTATTTGAGGTAGCTCTGTTACTAATTCATGTCATTAATTATAATCACTTGAATAATACCTTTCTTATGATAAATAACTGCAGCTGCAATCAATCCAGGAACAACAGCCAGCACTAACACTGAAATACTGATGACAGCAAACTTCCAAAATACAAAGATATCACCTGAAATGGAAAGTGACTGATTGTCATTGTGAGACACAGCACACAGTGAGACACAGTGAACACACATGCAGCAGGGGGCAGCTATTTTAAGTGCCCGGGGAGTAGTGATGAGGTACCCTTGAGCAAGGTATTGTCCCCAGGTCAATACCTACTGGTTCAGACCTTCCAATCTCCCTAACCACTATGGCCACCGCTGCCCCAAATTCCAAGCAGATGTCATTTAAAAAGTGGGTAACATTTTATTTGGATTTTCCACAGAAGATTCTTTGTAGATGCACAAATTGTCAGTTAACTAACATCTAACACAGGACTATATTTTGAAGCATCTGTTAAACATCAGAGAGCCACAACTTTATTGTAATCTCAGCTATATACAGTGATACAAGGTGAGACAGCAAAGCTCCAATATTTTACAACATAAAGATGTATAAATCAAGCAAAAAAGCATAAATAAACTATGAGAATGTATTCCTTTTCAGCAGCATCATCTAGAGGAAACCATCAAAATAAAATGTCACAGATGTGTCCACATTATAAAGAATAATAAATTCTTTATAAATAATAAATTCTTTTAAAATTAATAAATAATAAATTCTTAATAAAAGTGAAATGGTCTGACTGTCTGTTTTAATCATGGACTCACCGGCGATGTGAATGTCTGTCTCCATCATGTGATGCTTTTGTAGAAGTCTGCAGTAAAACCTGTTGGGTTCATAAACAGTGATGCTGCGTTTGACTCTGAAGCCGTCAGCGTCTGTGTGTGTTTCTGTAGCTTCAGCTCTCAGAGTGGCTCCTTCTCTGTCCAACCATAAAACCTCAGGTTTAGGTTTCCAGCCTTTAGATTCACACAACAGATTGATCCCTCCTGATTTATCAAAGCCACCCATAGTGATCAACGGGTTTGTTCCCAGAACTGCAGTGAAAAAAAATCAGATAAAAATGCAGGCGATATTTTTCATGAAAAATCTTCATCTTATTGATAGTAATGTTTTGTGTTATAGTTCCACAAAAAAGAAACACTATTAACATAGCGAATGTTTCCTACCCTCTACTGTGACTTTAACAGTAATGTCATCATAGCCTGATTTGGCCTCAACAAGACATTTGTAAGATCCTTCATCTGAGATTCGGACTGCGGAGAGTTTGAGTGAAGCATTGCCTTCTTGCAGCTCCTCTCTGAAGAGTGCTGTCCTTCCTCTGTAGCTTGCAATTTGCCCTTCATTTCTATCTACGTGATCCTTGTAAAGGTGCACTAATGAATTTTCTGCATTTAGTCTGAACCACTCTATTCTCATGTCCACAGCACTGATGTTGGGATGGAGAGAGCATGGCAGAACCAGATCTTTACCAGCTACAGCAACAAGAGGAGCATCTGGACCAACTACCTTTAAACACTCTGTATTGTAAGGCATTCAGAAAACAAAAACAGTACAAATGGAATACACAAAGATTCTGAAAGTGGAGAGTTATTGACTTTAGATTATTAGTTTGTTGAGGTTTGTTGAGGTGTATCATGGGATAAATTACAGACAACCATTATGTGCACAAACATCTTGTGTGAAATATTTACCTGTTGTCGATTCCAGACTGCTGATGAGAATCAGCAGAGGCATCCAAAGAACCTTCATGCCTGAAGATAATAATAATAAGAAGAAGAATAATAATAATAAGAAGAAGAAGAAGAAAAAGAAGAAGAAGAAGAAGAAGAAGAAGAAGAAGAAGAAGAAGAAGAACAACAACAACAACAACATCAACAACTCAACCAAACATGTACAGGCATTTCAGACAAACAAGCTACTTCCAGCAGTTCAATAAGCTCAGAAATCCTCAGAAACAGTCAGTGATATCAGTAAGATCAGGGAGAACCTTTCTGAGCAGCAGGGGCATAAAGCAGAACTAACAGCGACAGATAAGACTCATGAAAGTGACAGCTAAACATTCACATTCTTTTCATTACTGACAATTATTTTGTGTCACATTGAAAAAAAAAAAATGCAGTCATTGAGATGTAATTGTACATACCTGCTCTCACTGTCTTCTACCCGTTATTAAAGACATTTTAGAATTTTCATTTGTTGTCCCCGCCCTACAGTCCTTCACACACACACACACACACACACACACACACACACAATTGATAAAAAGAGAAATTCTCAACAAAAAAATCTAAAACAAACAGAGCAGATTAGAAAAAAGCTTAAAACTTTACTGAGCTTTGGAAACCTAAGCATGTTCACCTAATCACTTGTGTTTGTGTTAAGCATGCAATCTTTTCTTTTTTTTTTTTTTTTTTTTACTGTTTTCAACTTTAGTAATTTTACTGAACTCATTTCATCATTTACCACAATGTCCATTAAAATTATGCTCCGGCCTGGGTTTAGAGATTGTAGCCTTGAGTCTTCACTGCTCTTCACAAATGATCTGTTAGTAGCAGCATCTACTACAAATCTTGATTTTGACTCTTTTTTTTAATGACAAATTCACTGATATTTGAGAAAAAATATACTTTAAAATATACAAAAAATATACAAAGCTCGTTCCTTAAAATGAAATCCCTCCTGCATATTTTAAAATCTAAGACCTTAGATTTAACCTGTATCTTAGATCACATTCCAACTACATTCAAGTCTTAGTCTAATTTTTAAGCTGGCATAAACAACTCCTTAAGAACCGGGCAAGGCCAATAGGAACAAAAAGGTTTTTAACAAACTGATGACTTCCTAAATGAAAATAACTAGATTGGTGGGACTTCAGGTCAGGTAATGATGATAAAGATTTAAACATCATCAGAACACTGAGAAAATAAAAATGAACCAATTATATTAAAGAATTAGTTATAGTGAAAAAAATATTAACTAACAAGTGTGTTCATTTCTCATGATTAATAAACACACTAGCAGTAGTGGCCTAGTGTCTAGGGAATAGGCCCTTTAATTGGAAGGCTATGTGTTTGAGTCTTGGACCAGTAGGTTACCCTGAACAAGCTACAATCCCCATCACTGGTCCCCGGGTGCTGGATATAGCTGCTCCCTTCAGGACTGTATGTGTGTCGGTTAAATGCATTGAATACATTTCATTGTGGTTCCCTGTGTGCTGTGCTGTGTTTCACAATGCCAAATAGTCACTTTCAGTTTCCTTTCTTTTCAAAGTCAAAAGTAAAAACGGTAAATCTGGCTATTTAGTCATCACGATCTAAACCCACAGTGCATACCTGCTGTCATCAGGCTCTTACACAAGAGTTGGGAAATGAAGAAGGGAACGGAAGAAGGGAAATGTCCAATAAGGTATGCAGTCAATAAATGCAATTTCTAAACCGTGTCATGATAGAGCTGGTCAATATGCTCAGAGAGATATTAAGGATGCCTGTGAGAATATCTCTCAGGCATTCATTCATTTTGTCTAGTCCATTGAACTTCTGTGCATTAATTGAGCATTCTTCTCATACAGGCCATGCCATTCTGGAATAAATGCCCAACACAGTGAGATGCACACTGTAGTTGTACAGTAGTTGGTGAAGGTCAAGACACTTTCCCACAAGTGCTGTGTATCTTGGCTGTCCTGGAAGTGTGCCTGGAATTTCTGATGTTTGCTGTATTGAATTCCTGAAACTGTTTGGCCCATGCTTCTTTCGTCCCCTCATTTTAATTTGAAGTCTCAGGTTCTCAGCAGTGAACCCATCTCTGCAGTCATCCATGGCATCTATGACAAAACACTTATTAATACTTCCTGGAATGGAATGATTCTCAGAATGAAACTTTTCATCATCTTCACTTGAGAGAATTTAGACTCACTTTCAAACAATGCCCAACATGTACAAGCAGCTCTGATAAACATGTCAATACATACCAGCTACAGGTACTTTCAGCAGTTCAGTAAACCCAGAGATCAGATATCCACAGTAATAACCAGTGATATTAATAAAGGTAGATCATTACTCACAAAATGTCAAAGAAAGACGCACAAGAAGATATGAACAGCAGCAGCAAAGCATGAAGCAGAACTTACAGTCACAGACAAGCTCAATAAAAGTGCATGCACTCATACACACACACACACAAACACAAACACACAAACACACTCTCTCACTACAATAATTTTGATGATCAATTTGTATAAAGATCATCAGTTTACTGCTTAAACAAAGCTCTTCACAATTAACATAAGAATTGATTACCCAAAAATAAATGTCAGGATTGAAAGTCAGAATCAATATTTCTGTGTTGCAATCACCCTGCTGTGATTTCACCTGTCTAAAGAAAATGAGTCAGAATGGTTCACAATGGTGCTGATGAGAACCAATTGTCCAAAAACAAAATTAAACAGTTAAAAATGCAGCCTAATAGTAAAAATAGTAAATAGTAAAAATTGTTTTACTATAATTATTAACATCACTATCATTATAATAATTGATAGCTATGACAATCTTAATAAAATGGGTAAAAAGGGTTAGAAAAAATACACCTTCAGGAGAAGTAGCTTCATCAAACTAAAAAGAAATCAGCTTTGTAATGAAATAAATTTATACAGAGATAAAAAATTACCTCCAAGTAATATTTCACTCTCTCTCGCTCTCTCTCTCTCTCTCTCACACACACACACACACACACACACACACACACACAAAAGCAACATGTATCATAATCATTTAATACTTTGAACCACCTCCCTGGAAATAAAATTAGCCCTCATTAGAGAACATCTAAGATGTTTCCTCCATACAGGATCTCTCCTGGTCTTCCTGTGCCCTACATAGTCCCTTCTATTGCACTGTCCTCTTCAGTTCATCCCAAAGGCTTTAATGAGGTTCATGTCAGGGAACTTAAAGGCCATGGCCATGGCAAAAGGTTGTTTTATTTTATACTGTGCACCCAGTCTGCTGTAACTTTATTTTTCATGCATCTACACCTTATCATTAGCACGATATATGTAATGGCAGCGATGGAGAGGATGAAGAATGGAAAGGCTGTTGGTCCAGATGACAAACCTGAGGATGCATGGAGGTGTTTAGGCAAGATGGCAGTATAATTTCTGACAAGATTGTTTAACTCAATCTTGGAAAGTGAGAGGATGCCTGAAGAATGAAGACGTGTATTGGTACCGATTTTTAAGAATAAGGGTGATGCACCGAGTTGTAGTAACTATAGAGAGTTAAAGTCGATCAGGCACAGCATGAAGTTATGGGAAAGAGTAGTAGAAGCTAGGTTAAGAAAAGAGGTCATGATTAGTGAGCAGCAGCATGGTTTCATGGTTTCATGAATGCATTACAGGATATGTATGTGGGCAGTGTAACAGTGGTGAGGTCTACAGTAAGAATGATGGATACATTTAAAGTAGAGGTGGAATTACATCAAGGATCGGCGCTTAGCCCATTCTTGATTGTAATAGTTAACGACAGTAAATGGAAACAAATGATCTGCTGTAGCAACGCCTAAACAAAGCACCCAAAAGAAGAAGATGATCTGTTGGACTGAACTTTATTTTCAACACTTGGAAAACATTTAAAAGACTTCACTGCCAGACAACATGACAGAAAAGCCTCGCAGGGACTTCAAATGTTCACAACTCAAAGTGTAAAAACTTTTGACAGTTTTCTAAAAATGAAACCAGCAGCCAATTGTGAGAACTGGAGCCAATTTCAACTTCAATAAGGCCATTACTTTTTCAGTCATATGACATTCCTAACCAACAGCATGCGTCAGAAACAGAACACACATCATGCAGATGCACAACAGTGGTTACAGTGTAATCTTGCTTACATGGAGACTGCAGACACTCCATATAAAAGTGAAAAGCTGCTGCAGTGGAATGACTGGAATTTGTCAGAGCACTCTTTTCACAGAGCACACAATTGTACAAAAGATTAAGCAAGCGCCCAGTGTCAAATAAGAATGCATAAACAATATCTTCAAAAAACAATACTTTCCAATAAACTGGTCACAGGATCATAAGAACTGTCTCATTTATTCATCATTGCACAGTACTTTACTAAGACACAAGTTCAATGGAATGAAAAGTGATGTGGAATGGTACACAATGTGGTCCAACATGAAAAACAGCTGATTTTAAAGACATAAATTAAATGAATGACTAAAATAGTTGCTAAGATTCATGAAAGAAAAAATAATAAGGCTCCATAAAAGTATCTGATCAATTAAGACAAAGAGAAACCGTGGGAATAAATTTAGGCCAGTGAAATGGAATGTCCTAAATGGAAAAAAGTATACACAGCTTTCATTCAGTACAGTCTAAATATAATTAAGCAATTTTATAAATCAACACAAATGCATTTTGTAAATCCTTCATGACATTCTGAGCTTAAAAAAACTGCCTGAAAGGACTGAATACAACTCATAACCACACCAGCCTAAACCAAAACACTGTCGCAGGAAAAACTGCATGTGTGTGTGTGTGTGTGTGTGTCTGTCTGAGTGTCAGATTTTTACTAGAGAAAGAACGTGATGTATATAAAATATAACCCACTTCAAGAATTAATTAAAGGCTATTTTTATGAATAAGGACCTGTTTAGTAATTGAGACTGGGATTGAACTAATCTCTTAAAATTCAAAGATCTGCCCAGCAGTCTCCTGTAAAAATGCTGGGCTAATTATCAGTACCAAACACAGTGTTAAGCTGCTGAGTCACTCTGATAAAGGTTGTACGGCGACTCAGCTCTTTCAGCTTAGCAGCCCCCACATAGGTACAAGTGGAGCGGACACCTCCCAGCACGTCTCTCATTGTTACCTCAACCGGACCTTTATACGGCACCTCGACCGTTTTACCCTCCGAAGCCCTGAAGCCAAACAAACAAACAATTCCAATGACCACCCAACATGCACCTCATCAACACTCTGCTGATAATTCGGTTGCTTATGGATTTATATAAGTGATGGAGAATTTTACTGACATATAAAAAGTGATGACTACAAAGCTTTTAAAAAACATGAAAAAAACAATTGTGGTTATGATGAATAGCAGTTACTTTGCAATCTAAGTGATAAAATAGGGCATCCACAGGTCATTAGACAGCATTTTTGTCTCATGCTCACCTGTACTCTGCTACTCCTCCTGCATGCTTCTTCATAGCTGTGTCAGAACTCATGCCATAAAAGAGTTTGTACTTCTTCCCATTCTTCTCAATGATCTCACCTCCACTCTCTGAGTGCCCTGCCAGCATTCCACCCAGCATCACAAAGTCTGCTCCTGCACCTGTTTGCCACACATCACAGAGTTGGGTCAGATGCTTAGAGTACAGATGATAGAATTTATCCCTTGGCAGGTGTGATATATCTGGCTTTGCATTTCAGTCAGGGATGAGTTATAACACCAAACACAAACACAAAAACAAGTCTAGAAGTACAAATTCAAGTGTAATGGAAAAATCATTCATGTTTTAGTGCAGCCAAACTCACCAAAGGCCTTAGAGACATCACCTGGGCAGGTGCATCCTCCATCCTAAGGTTAGAAACCATGTGAAAATACTCATTTCTAAAACTTAGTTCATACATTCCAAAACATTTCCTATAAATGTACTAAGTGGGCTGAAGAAGGTGTCCATAAGAACTCAGGGAATATCTCACAGAGATGATGTGTCCACCCAGGCCATGTGCAGCATCAGCACACTCGATTACAGCGCTCAGCTGGGGGTAGCCCACCCCTGTCTTCTTACGGGTAGTACACACAGAGCCTGTGCAGTCAAAGAGATGGATATATTAATGCATTTGACATGTAACATGTAGAACATGTTAACATGTAACATGTAGAAAGACTGAAAAAAACCCACACAGGTTTTAAATGAAAAAATGTAAATTTAATGTTTTCACCTGGACCAATGCCCACTTTTATGATGTCAGCACCTGCGAGAATCAGCTCCTCCACCATCTCTCCAGTCACTACATTCCCAGCCTTGGAGGAAAAGGAAAGAGACAACAAGAAAAAAAAAAAAAAAAAAACATTCACAAAGTCTGACAATCTTAATTTCTATTAACTCATCATTTTTAATATTAAAAAATATTTTAACTATTATAACCATAACAAACTGACCATTATGGTGTGTGAAGGGAACTTCTCTCGCACATCCTTGACAAAATGCACAAAATGTTCTGAGTAACCATTTGCTACATCAACACAAATGTACTGGACCTGAGGCACAGCTGCCAAAATGGCGCTGAGCCTTTCAAAATCACCCTCACTTGTTCCAGTACTGACTGCCACGCTCTGGAGTGGGAGTGAGAGAGAGAGAGAGAGAGAGAGAGAGAGAGAGAGAGAGAAAAAAACCAAAACAAAACAGAAAGGAGGACTAATTGTTGACTATGTGACTTTTAGAGCATTACAAAATTGTAATTATTCCTTCCTTGGAAATAGGATACAATAGCCTTACAATAGCCAATAGAAGCCAAACATGCATTTCTTTTTACCTGTAGGCATTCAGGGTTCTTTGCTGCAAACTCCTTCCAGTCATCTACACAGTAATGTTTGTGTATGGCTGTAAAGAGTGAGAACTGGAAGAAAACAGGGTTGGTTAACCTTCCTATTAAAAATAATGAGTTGAAGTGCATTCAGACAGAACAGTTTCTGTCATGAGAGAGAACCTCATCAACAGATCAGTGAAAATCTGAAGGTCAGAAATGACTAAAAGTCTGATGTTCTCATAAATAGATTTAAGATAATCTGAAGCTGTTTCAGGAGCTCTGCTTCAGTCCTACCTGATGCAGCACCAAGGCCATCTCAAATGTCCCGACTGTGTCCATGTTAGCAGCTATGATGGGTATACCTCTATAACTTCCTTTTGAGTTTCTGAAAGTGAAAGTGCGCATCAAGTCCACCTGAGAGAAGAAAGGTTGTGGAAAAGAGAAGAGGCAGGAATTAAAAATGTTTTGTTTTTCCAATCTTCTCCCACTTATGTAGGCCCTCCTCTTTTGATGACTCAACATTGATTATAACAGCTTCAAAAGTCTGGAAATGTGGGCTGGTTCCCCAGATGACAATTAGGTTCAAAGAAATGTTAATAGAAGTGGATAAAAAGCAATACCCTGTAGGTGCTACTAAAAGCCATCTTAGAAAAGGTTATTAAACAGATGGTTTGGCATAAAATATGTTTGAAAATATACAGGTCATAGATATACATGCAATATTTTGCAAGACAATGCAGTCCATGAAGATATTCCCCAGATTTACAGCAACATTACATGTAATGCAAATGAAAAAATATATATAGTTATTTTATTTGCATTACAGAAATGCAAACTATACGTACTTATATTTGAATTATGGAGAAATAGTGAAAAATCTATGGAGCTGGACTAAAATGGTCAGAGCTGCAGTGAAAGAGAGAATATTAAAGATGATGAGCACATTCATTTTCACATGAACTAAGAAGTAAATAAAGTCTTCCACCTCACTGCGGGACTTGAGGGTGCTGCGTTTGGGCCGAAGCAGCACATCCTTGAAGTCCAGCTTGATGTCATTCTCAATGCGAGGCATGGCTGCTTGGCTTGGTACCCTTGAGAGTTGAGCAGGGTCTCTTTTCTCAGGCAAAAACAGCAGCTGTGCGGAGGAGTGCAGTCCTTGTTCTGTCTGTTGGTTCAGATAAACAAAAAGCTTCAGCTGGAGGGGGAGGAAACCCAACCCCCACCCTCCTTCATTTCGCACACATCAGGAAACACTTGCTACATTATTAAACCACATAATAACACATTTGTTCATAATATCACTGTATGATATGTGGGTTTGCAGAAAATTCAATGTAGAGAAAACTGCTGCATGGTTTCTTAGCTGGCCATGTATACTTTGTTAGGGTCTTCTATTAAAGCACATTCAAACTGAATACATCAGAACAAATACCTTTAGGAACAGAACACGAATAAACATTATATTAAGAGCACGCTCTACTGTTTTACCTCTTGCTGGAGCTGCAGACAGGGTCACTGCTCACATGTGGAAAGAGGGATGATGAGAAGGATGCAAATAACTTTTTCCGGGCTGTATAACATGTTAAGGCGGTCACAGTTTACCCCGGATGTACAGTCAAACACGTATTGTAGTCTTTTATCCTGCACTGCTCGCCGAGACTCGTTCATAGCTCCGAAACTACGGACTACAAAATAACGGTCCTTTGGCGTTTTGGGCTCGCTGTCGTTCTTCGATGCAGTGTTTAGTTCCAGTTCAAAACTAAACTTGCTAAACAGAAGGCCTTTATGTATTTCTTGAATCAAATGTGTAATGTATTAGGTGTCTATATATTTTTGGTAAAAGTGTTTGTTTGTGTTTGCTTTAACTAGCCTTTTAATTCTTATGCCGGAACACTACAGGAAAGCTACAAGGACGGTAGGACGTGTTTTGGGGCTGCTCAGGAACCTCAATAGAAACCTGCGCCAAAGTGAAATCGAGGGAATTGTTGAAAGAGGAATATTCTGTATTTCTCTCCGTGGATACGTTTTATTTTGGATTTATTCCCCGCTTGTGTTGATACAAAACAAAAGTAGCAAAATGCTGATCAAAGTAAAGGTAAGGGAGATGGAAATCTAGGTATTTTTTCTTCACTGTGCCGGTTAGCCTGCTGTTAGCTGAGCGAGCTCCCTCCAGCAGTTTGACTGGCAAAAGATAAACACCTGATCCAGGCTGTTTTTGAGGGGTATAATGAATCTTAGGAATCAAGCAAGGGCCTTTCTATATTTTGTAACATTTTGGTGTAAGTTGTGGCTGAGCAGCAGTGGTGAAGTTGGAGAAACGTTGGTGAAGTTGCGCGTTTAACTGCATCTCCCTTCTCCATAAAATGCACAGCTATTAAAATACTTAAGACACGTTAACTTTGGTGTGAGCTTTGTGTTTATAGTAGACTTATTCTTTTAGGTAAGAAAAAAATAATCACAGAATATTTATATATAATTTAAATACATAATTAACAACCTGAACTACTTCACTAAAATAGTCTGAACTTAGATAGTACTCTTTCCTGTTTCCTGTGTTCTTCCAGAGTAACACTATACTATACTATACTATACTCTACTCTTATGCTGTATTTCCAAAAACATCTAGATAGGTCTGTTGTAAAGTGCCCCCATTGTTCATACATTTAATTTGCAGACACACAGCTTGTAAATCGAAAAAGATTTGGCAATTGCTTTGCTGCACTATACTCAATTCAATACTAGTGAATATTGGGCTTTGGAGCAGTGATACTCTGTTCTCTGAAGGGATAGTGGGCCATACTATATTTTGTAATGAGCTGAAGGGTTTTTGTGATCCAGAACTATTGGCCAACATCAGAACCTGACCTCTGTAAAACTCTTGTGTCTGATTACGTTAAAATCTCAGCATTGTTTCACCATCTAGTGCAAAGACTTTCCACAAGAACAGTTTCTGTAGGAAAGGCTGACAAACTTTTGAAAAACATCTTTGATGTCTGATAACATATTGAGTGATCAGATTTCTACAAATGTTTAAAAATGTAAGGCTGTTGTTAAAGACCAAGATTAAGTCTAAGTATAGAATGCAAGGGTTTCCAGTCTTTAGTCACCATTGGCACTGCAGTTATTTTAAGACTGACTAATGTCTGGGAAAGGGCCTAATGTATTGGCACCTGACAATACTTTTAACATAAAAATAAATTTAAAACGTAAGTTCATAACTGTAACCTGGACCTGTGATTAATAGAGTCTGTCCTCTGTGAAAAATGATGTTTGAAAATACATTTCTGCCGTTAAGCTTTTGATAGAAGGTACACTGAATATAATAACAAGTCTTTAACTTACTGTATGATATTTTGGTGTTTTTAGACCCTGACTGGAAAAGAAATTGAAATTGACATTGAGCCAACAGACAAGGTATGCTTCCTCAGTCACCTTAGTGAGACAGAGATGTGTCCGCAGCTGTAAGATGTTACCATAACTATAATTTTAGATACGATAAGTGGGCTAAATCTTCTTGTTGTTGTTCAAGATCCAACAAAGTCAGTCTGAGATGTACATACATTTTCTGTTGATTATTTAGGTGGAGAGGATAAAAGAAAGAGTGGAGGAGAAAGAAGGTATTCCACCTCAGCAACAGAGACTCATCTACAGTGGGAAACAAATGTAAGATTCATTCGGACGCTTATCTGATATAACCCCCATCTGCTCCCCAAGCATAAATGTGCTGTAAGCATTTAAAGTTTACAGTCTGTTTATGACTGGTTTCTACAGGCTAGGAAAACTCACTGTAAATGAGAGATATCCATCTATCTTGCCGTTTTAAATGAATGCAGTGAATAAATTTAATTGCCATTACCATGGGCATGGTTCTGTAATTGTCTTTGTTTTCCACAAAATAGATATGTAATAGATATGTAAATTTGCATGGGATTTAAAAAATAATATAATTTTGCTGGTTCGTGTTAGAAGGTAAAGGCACTACAATATTTTCTGGCTAGTGCGCACACAATCAGTAAAAATGTTTTCTGTTTGCTTTTTAGGAATGATGAGAAAACGGCAGCAGATTATAAAATCCAAGGTGGCTCTGTATTGCATCTGGTTCTTGCACTGAGGGGGGGTCAAGTGCACCAACATCCCAGCAACCACCAGCAGGCCTTATAATCACCAGATGTCGCCACCATAGATTTCCCAGCAATCTCAGTACACAGTTACCTAAATGATATCACTCAAACTTAATGGTGTCAAATCCAGTCTTGACATTTGTCGTCATAACCCCCTTTTGGTCTGTAGTGAACTACAGCATCTTCGAATCTGCGCCTCTCTTCCCCTAATTTATCCTTTGTAGAGACCTGTCCTGCTCAGTTTAAATTTACTAAAAGTAATGCTGAGTAATCATTATCAGTGTGGAACTGATGCAGTAGAATCATTCGTCAATAAAACCTCATATTGGCATTTTTATCTCCGTCTGGTTATTGATGATTTTATCACTCAATGTATAAAGTAATTTTTAAGTATTCACAGAACTGTCAAAAATTATGAATACACATGATGTAATTTTGCATTTAAATGTGGGAAGCCCAAAATAAATGCATTTATCACAGACCTTAACTGCTAACATTTAAGACAGCAGCAAAGAGTTAAATTTAAATTCTAGACACAGATTAAAGCAAAATACATATTTAATGGTTGATTTCCAAACCTTGCTTAATCTTAAACTTGGACTAAATCAGATTTTCAAACATGACCCAAAATTTTATTGACAGTGGAATTAATGTACTAATATCCTGCAGTATCGTTTTCTTGATTTTTATTTTTTCTTCCAGGTCTACTTACATTTTGTGTTGTTTTAATCCCTAATTTACTCCTAATCCACATATCTGTGGTTGGCTGAATAGGTGAACATAGAGAAGGTCTAACTTTTCATGTTATCATTAAAAGAATTCCAAATGTTTTTGCAGATATATTTCCATAAATTGACAGCATGTATTGAAAAGCAGCTAGCATGTGACCCAACTTTAACAGTGTTTATGAATTTCATCAACCTCTTTTTCATAGAACACATTTTTAAAAACACAAAAGCAATTGACCAAAAACACTGGCCTTTAAATCTATACGTAGTCCATAATCATGAAAATTATCCTCACGTTTTGTTCAGTGATGGTTTAATTAATATACTGCAAATCATTCAGCAATAGCAACCACACTATACATTACACTTTACATTAAATTTACATTTTTAGCAGATGCTTTTATCTTGTGATTTAAGTGAGGAACATTTGAGAAATGGTGCATTAAAAGCTTTTAATGAACACTAGATGTTACACATTGTTAATTCAAATTCTTAAAAGTGAAGTGTAGGAGTTGAACAGGCGAAGAGCCGAGGGAGTAGTGAAGTGTGAGTGAGGCGTGTTGGAGGTGTAAGGAGAGGAGGCATTCTAGGAAGAGTTGTCTCTTCCAAGTTAGAGAGGGACTATCCAGTCTAGTCCAAGATAGCTTGTGTGAAGGGATGGCAATGCTGTGTTCTTTAGAAGAACGTAATGAGAGAGAAGGAATATAATCCTGTATGATGGCGCGTAAATAGCTGGAAGCAGAACCAGAAGTCACTCTATAGGCAAGCATTAGTGATTTCAGTTTGATTTGGCCAGTCATGGGTAGTGAAGGTCAGAGAGTACTGGAGTTGCATGAGTCCTATTCAAGTGATAGAAAAGCAGGCATGCTGGACCATCTGGAAGGATTTCACTTTGTATGCTGACCGATGTGCTAGAAGAGCAAGACTGTGCTCGGAGTTGGGTGTCATACTGATCAGATGTGGCCTGATTTTCCTTAAGTTTAAAGTGCAAAATAACACAACCAGGGGGCATCATGGGATGAATAAGAAAACTAACCATATATCATGACACCCAGATTTCTTACAGCTTTGGTTGGAGAGAGATGATATTTAAGTTGATATTTATGAGAGATAGACTGATTAGCTGGGATGGCCAGCAGTCTTTGAGATATTAAGTTGAAGATGGTGCTCCTTCATCCATGTTGAGAGACAGGCTGAGATACATGGCGATACAGAAGGGTCACTTGGCTGGAGTGGCAGGTATGTTTTGTGATGGGTGATGTCATATGAGCAGATAACCAGACCTCAGAAGGTGGTGTACTAAGCACTAAGCCTTGGGGTACCCCTGTGAAGAGATTACACTTTTTACAAAAATGGACTTTTGAAGACCTTAATTACCTGGAGCAGGTGTGTCAGACTGAGGATGGAACTAGACTGCAAAGAAAGGCAACCCTTCATAACAAGGCTTGGTTTTCAGCCTAGTTTAGAAAGCTGTTAGGGTGTCTATACACTAATTGTCTATAGGTGGTGCTACATCAAAACAAAACAGACACAGTCCACTGATGTCTTTCTTACTTTAGTATATAGGTTTAATTTTCTCTTATGTACAGTTTGAATACATACAAAACCCATAAGAAACCAGATCACACCAATAGAAACGGTTCCCCCAGATACACTGTGAGATGATGTATGAACTGGAGCAATGTTGCCAAGTAGAAATGCTTACATAACATGAACTTTATAGAAATGCTTGCATGTAATTTGACAAAAACATTCAAAATATCACTAACATCAATCACATTGCTGATGGTGGGTACGGTCACGTTAAGGAAAAACGTCTATGTGTCGCAGGTTATACCAACATTTTTGCATGACATTCAGCGACGTCTCTAAAAAGTGTGGGGGAAAAAAACTCCATTGGCAGTTTCTAGTGAATGAGTTTGCAGCATCAGTGTAGGGCCCCTACATTCTGTGCAAGGAGCTGTTTTTCTAGACTTTTATCACTTTTAAAGTAAGCTCATTGATCAGGAATGATTGAAAGTACCCTGAAAGTTATGGATTTTATTTATCTAAACAGTTCAGTTGGGATAAACTGCTAAAAATGTTGATATAAGTAAATAAAACTATTTTTGGTATAATGTTAAATTACACTGCACTTCTCTAAGAAAAGTTGCAACAAATATTCAACATTTACAACACTTTATACTACTTGAGTTTATAATTGGTAACAGAGAGGTTGCTGCTGGTTTCAGTGAAAGAAATTCTACATGAAATACTTTGTCCTGGAGTGACCATTGAACCAGGAGGGGATAAAGCTTGTTGAGTTTTTGTTTTACTGTCTGCACAATCTTACTTTAAGCGCAGATTAAGCCTAGACCTGGAAAGAATTGTACATGCTAGTATTATTTCTCTGCTTTGTTAGTCAGAAGCTTATGTAAACTATTTTAATCTTAATAATCCATTGTTTTTTTTTGTTTTTTTCTTGTTTTGTTTTTTACACAGCACCTATAAACACATTCACTATATTTATACACTTTTAGAGGACACTTTTTTTTTCCTCCATAAGTATGACATCAATACACAGGCACATAGACAAATCTATTGGTAAACACAAGTAAAACATTCAGTCTACTTAGGTCATGTTTAGTTGAGTGCTTCTGAATATTGCACTTTTATATTTGTAGAGCCCGTTAACTGCTTTACATCCATGATACATGAACCAAGATCTGTTGCGTTATTAAACAAATTCATTTGCAGTATTACATTTGCTTTGTCTATTTTGTGCGATGAATGAAATCCTCCATGAAAAAACCGCTTATGAAACACAGTTACCTCAATTCTTAGCTAAACTGAGCAGCTTCCACTGTGCTGTGAGTTTACTTTACACATCAAGTATGTGCATAATTTTCACATTAATTAAATAGAGAACATAGTTTCTGTTTCTCTTACTCTTTCAGCATAAATATTTTCATGCAATACACCAACCAGCCATAGTACCCACCCCCCACCCCCGGTGCCAGCAAAAAACAGACCCAGCAAAGCATGGACAACAAAGGACTTCTGAAAGTGTGCTGTGGTATCTCGCACTAGGACGTTAGCAGCAGATCCTTTAAGTGTTGTCAGTTTTGAGGTGGGATCTCCATGGAAAAGACTAGCAAATCCTACAAATGCTCGGTGAGGTTAAGATCTGGGGAATGTGAGGCGAATACCTTGAGCTCTTCACTTTCCTCATGCCATTTGACATGGGAGCTACACATTATCCTGATACATTTTGGGCTTTTAGGGAATCACTGCCCTGAAGGTGTGTCCTAGGTCTGCAGCAATATTTAGGGAGGTGGCATATCACATTCACATGAATGCCAGGACCCACAGTTTTCCAGCAGAACATTGCCCAGAGCATCACCCTGCCTCTGCAAGCTTCCCTTCCTCCTAAAGTTCAACTAGGTGCCATCCCAAGGCTGGTGACACACAGTCCAGAGGATGTTAAAGAAACTTGATTCATTCTCATGTGCCGATTGTAGAAGCTTTTGGCAGTGGATGGCCTCAGCATGGGCACTCTGTCAGGTGTGTGGCCCAATAACAACCTCTGATGCGCTGTGTCTTTTGACTTTCTGTCAAAAACAGGATTAACTTTTTAACCGGTTTTTCAACCTGTTCTACAGTAGCTCTACTGTAGTCTCCACAAGACTTGCAGATTCAAGATGCCCTGATCCGGACGTCTAACCATCATAACTTATGCCTGTGTCGAGAAAATAAGGTCCTTAGTCTTGCCAGTTTTCCAGCAAATCAACTTCAAGAACTGATCGTTTACTTGCTGCCTAAAATAACCCACCCTTTGAAAGGTGCCTTTTTAGAGATATTCAATGTTATTCACTTCACCCGTCAGTGGTTTAATGTTAAATGGTGATGTAACTTTTGAGTTAATTCAGTAAATTTCTTTTTTCTGTGTATGATTTACCATTGGTATTTGTCCATGGCAAACAAGAAGCCTAATAGGGGAAATTATAAACTATGGGTGTTAAAATATATATACTATGAGGAGTAAAGATTAACCTTTAATGTTTCTTAGTACAATTCAAGTAGTAACCTTTACATACACGGGAGGTTCTTTGAACTCTCTATCTAACTCACAAAAATGTCTTTAAAGAACCATCCATCAAATGGTTCTTTAAGGACCACAGCAGGTTCTTCTGTGACATTTCTTTGAAGAACCCAGGTACCTTTACTTTTACAAGTAAAAGGATACAGCATGTGTGTGACATACCTTAAAGGTTAAAGAGGCAGTCTGGCTTGCTGTCAATTAAAGTAGTCATTGCACCCACATTCACAGCTATTACATAACTACAGTTTCTTAATTTCAATATGAGAACCAATATGAATACAAAATTTGTGAGATTACAGAATGTATGCCAAAAAATTGAAGATGATGATGTTCTAGATTGGAATCAGGTATTACATATACATCTATACTATGTCTATATAAATTTTAATATTTGCATATTTCACGAAGATTAATGTGAAATTATTTATCTGTCTTTAAAAACGTGTTATTTGACAGACTTTTATAATCCCATTTTTGCTTTTTCCGCAATCACAAATGAAGACCAAAAATAGCTCAATTATACTTTATGATGTTATGATGTTGTGCACACCACTAATTATTATTTTTTTACTGTAATTAAGAGCCTCAAGTTTATTCTCATGACAAAATTATTTAATTTCTATCTACAACTGAGTGCTTGTGATTGCAGGGTTTGAACATTAAAGTAATCAGCAATAGACCAGTATTGCTTTCAGTTTAGCTGTTACCTATCACAGCCTGTGCTGTTCATGCACAATAAAATCATTTCATAGCCTTTTTGGTTTTTCATAAATATCTTTTATCTTCAAAAATATCAAGAAAAAAAAAAACAAAATAATTGTTCAATAGTGATAACAATGGTAATTAGAATACCTAAGCACAGGCTCCTATCTATGTATTATAATTAAGGCAATTTAAAGAGCTAGAATTGTATTCACACCAGAGAAAGTTTCTGGAAGAAAACTACTTTAAACCACCAAATGTGGTTCTTAAATATATACCCTACATTAACTATGTCAGCCTTACAATCCCAGAGTTATCATCCGGATAAAAACATCAAACAGTGACTGAATACGTCACAAAATAATAACAATAATAACAGAACATGATAAAAAATAAACAATCAGGCTATGACAATTAAGGCAAACGAATAAAAAAGGAATCAAAATCAGTAATGTTTCTTAGTGTATCTGTGTAGTTGAATGATCTTAACAACAAACGCGTTTATGAATTAATATACATGAAAAAAAAACATGATTTCATAGGAAGTGTCTAATCCTGCACTAAGCAGTGTGAGTGTGGATTTGAAGGTGGCAGTGTTCTCATATGGAGTGTGTTGATGAAGAGCTATAGTAAAGCGTGGAGGAGTCATTTCAGCTGGAGTTTGGGGATCAGAGTTACATTAGAAAGGAAACAGTATAACAGATCCTTTCTGATTATTATGTTCAATATCCTAACTGCCTTTTCCTTTAGGATTGTGGGGTTGTTGCAGCCTCTCCCAGTGCACATAGAGCAAAAGACCCCCGGACAGATCACCAGTCTAGACACACACTTGCACCTAGGGGCAGTTTAACAACTCCAGTTCACCTGATGTGCATGTCTTTGAACTGTGGGAGGAAACTAGAGCACCCAGAGGAAACCCATGTATACTATCCTGGCTTGGAATCAAACCCCAGAACTTTTCCTGGCAAGTTACAGTGTTAACTGCTGCACCACTGTGACCCCATTTTTCATAACCAGGTTTAAAGTTTTTAATCATATCATTAAATCTAAAGTTGTAACTCCTTTGGAAGTGGAGGCAGTGCCAAGGAATGAAGCAGAATTTCTTTATACAAAGCAAAGCAGGCAGAGTTCAAATGGGCTGCTACACTACACTGAAATGGAGCATTGAAATGACTTGATTCCAGTGTGTACATGAATAAAATATAGTACATCAATACAGTCATAAAAGACAAAGTTGTCCTCATGTAACACACTATTCATGTGGAAAAAATAATTGGGCACAATGGAATCAAGTTCATTCAATGCTTTCCTTTTTTTACTGTTTAGCATCGAGAGTTTTTATTCACTCTCTCCTGATCTCTGGCTCTTTCCTCCAAAACCACCCCTCCTAACAACACACCAACAGATGTGCAAAGGTTTATAAAAATCAGAAAGGTTTTCTCGTATGTGCATCATGAGTTTTCACCCATGTTTTCCAGTAGCATAACTGTATCAAAGTGGCACCCTGCATTGTGTTTCTGTATGTGTGTGGGTTTAGGTTCAGTAATCAGATGATTTCAACATTTTCCGCCTTCATCTGCTCCTGAGAGAGGAGATGTCTCCATCTTCATTTCCATCTCCTCTCCACAGGATTCCTCCTTTTTCTCGTCCTCTGCTGGGTACACGACCACACAGAATTTCTGCCCCAGGTATGTCATTTTATCTGAAGGGGATAAGGGAAAAGGCAAAATAACTTCACTGTTTCTAAGTTATAGCCAACATCAAATTTATCCCTCTGAAGTGCAGAACACAGAACACTTGCCTTTTCATAAAATAAGAAAATTTAGAAAAACATTCTTCAGACACCTCATATTGTCAAACAAATGCGTCCAACATCTAAAACAGGCTGTTAATAATCAGAAATCCTGTCTGAATGTGTTGTGCATACTCAGAATGTGCTGCCTTGCTTCTGACAATAATTGGACAGGACTGCGGATCTGTCACTCTAACAATCCTATCCCTGCTTCCATCTGTTCATTTAACCAACGTTAAGTCATTTGTAACACAAGCTCTAGAGTGCATGGCTGAGCACATTAAAAGGTGCCAGGATAAAACCAGCTTTATCACCACTAGGTGGCCTGATGAAGACCAGAAGCATAGAAATATAAGTAGGCAATTACATATTAACAGGAGCCACAATTATATTTTAGTTTTTATCAGAAACAGTCTGCATGTATTGTTGTTTTGACAATGTTCCTGGAGAGAAAACTGTAAGCTTTGTTGCACTTACCCACAAATGTGTTGAAGCACTGAGGCTTATTGTCCCAATAGACACCCAAGAAGTAGACAGGCACACCGGTGAGCATGATGGCCAGGCCAATGCCACACACCACAGGCTCAGAGTACAGAGAGAAGACAAGCAGGAATGCCCAGAACAACAGATAGATCACCGGCCACACAAGGCTGACCTGAGATCAGAAAACATGTTTATGTTAAAAAATATATTCATTATTGCTCAGCTTGTGCTGAAGTCACTGCAAAGAGACTATTACTCAGTAAAAGATTTATTAAGTTATTAAGAGTATGTGGAATAGAAGTGTGGACCCACATGTAGACCATTTAGATGCTTATGCAAGAAATGCCATTTGACTTTTTTCGTTTTCAACTTTACATGTCTATACATTTTTGAGCACCTAAAAAGATGTCTGATTCCTAAAGAGCTACAGAATCAGGACTGGAAACAGTGTTTTAAAGTATGCTAGCTGAGAACAGTACAGAAATCATTTAAAGATGTTTGGATCTGCATGTGCTATTAAAGTGCTAAAAACGATAAATATTTTCTTATACTTACTTTGATTGGCCGGTGAATGTCAGGTTGTTTGATACGCAGTACGATCTGCCCAGCAACAGTGACACCGTAGAAGAGGTAGTTGATGAATCCAACATAGTTGATAAGAGTGTACATGTCACTAGTGCACAGCATCAGAAGTGTGGAGATACACTGGTCAACCACAGATAAAAGGAGAAAGTAAGACATAAGCATGATCAATAGTAGAAAACAGAGCAAAATCACACTTGTGCTGTACTTAGTAATCCTGACTGAGGAGAGGGAAAACGATTATGTTTATTTAATCTATTTTTACGGAAAAATGTCCTGACATTGTAAGAAAAGCAGAGAAAACATGTATGACTTACATGTTGTTCAAGACAAACAAAAGGTCTTGAGTTTGAGATATGCTTTTAACAAAAGTTTAATTTAAAATCTGAGAAGAAATGTTTAATCTACAATGTCAAGACAAACAAAATGTTTTAGAATTTGAGATGTGCCTTTAACAAAAGCATAATTTTCCATCTCTTATTTACTGAGGTTCAACTCAGTGTGACTGGAGTACCTTTAAAAGTAGTAAGCTTCATTTAGGTACTAAGATCCCTTTCTTCACACTCATATTTAATTTCTTTAGGCATCTAAAACTAAAACTAAAACTGGAACTTTAACTGCAGGATCTGTTTTTTGATAATGTCGTGTTCTAAAATAATTCACAAATATATGTGTGCCTCTGATTTAAATACAACTCAAAGTGTATGAAACTCACAGTAAAGAGCAGGGCTGGAATAGGTGTACAGCGTTTCACATGGATCATAGCCAGCAGACTGGGAAGATGACCCTCTCTAGCACCAGCAAAGAACAATCTGGCAGATGGAGAGGGAGATAAAGAGAAGAATGAGACAATAAAAAAAAAATAGGTGAACTAAAACAGAGAGAAGCAGTAGGGACAGTACTCCTCATGATAACACATTCAAAGGTCAGAAGACGACATATCTCAAGTGACGGGTCAGCGTTTTGGAGAGAAAAACACTGACACTGAGCAGATTGACAACAAATGGAAGAATATAATATGGGTGAAATACTGAAGAGAAAATGGGCTAAACATGAAGGCATGTATTTGCATTTCAATATGAAGTGCATGGAAAAATGGATCAATGTGTGGATGGAGAGACTGACCGGGAAGAGGTGAAGAGGGAGCCGTTGACCCCCCCAAAGGTGGACAGGGCCACCGAGATGGGCATGATCCATGACATCACTCCCAGCAGCTTTTCACCAAATGTCTGGGAGAAAGCAAATAAGTGGTGAAGGAGGAAACGAGAGATAAAAAGAGAAAGAGTGGAGGAGAAGGAAGTGAAGAGGCCTGTTGAGTTATATGTAGGTTTGTCATATTGGCTGCATCTGCGAGTCAGTGCAAGTATCAATTGTGAGTGATG
This sequence comes from Hepsetus odoe, assembly GCA_017165825.1. Classification (NCBI taxonomy): domain Eukaryota; kingdom Metazoa; phylum Chordata; class Actinopteri; order Characiformes; family Hepsetidae; genus Hepsetus; species Hepsetus odoe. The sequence goes on along the minus strand of CM029388.1, from coordinate 8,276,774 downwards.
AACAATTGACACTTAGATATGTCCAAGTTTCTAAACAAAATACAACCTTTCAGCATTTAGACAAAACTAATCAATTCAAAGACAAACATGTTTAAATATTTAAGGCTCCATTCCACTTCAAGGCCATTTGTAAATGGTGGACAGTTTAATCCTGGCCAATTAGGGGGTGAGATACTCACCACGGCAACAGCATTGGAGGCCAGCAGCTCCTGGGGGCTCATGGCAGTGACGTAGGCAATGTTTGCAAAAACATAGACAAACGTCACCAGGGGAATGGAGATGAAGATAGCACGAGGCAGGTTTCTACACAGCAAGAAAAAACATGAAAGGAAATGACCAGATCAGTTGTCAGGGCTCACACATTTGCAATGTTTTAAAAAAAAGTTTGACATTTTTCGGTGAAAATCAATATGCTCTGGCATTAATACACAATTTTGTATTGCAAGCAACACTAACGCTGGTTTTTATCATTATGGTGTTCCTATTTAGTGTGTGAGTATGGAAAGCTTCCTAACTCCTCTGAGAAACTTGGTTAGTAAGTTTAACTTGTAGGCTTGGGGCCCCTTATGAGTATTTAATATGCTCCATAGAACATATTGGATTTGGTAAGATTAAGCCAAGATTAGCTATTAGCTATGACTGAGATTAGAGCATGGCATGCTGTAAGAACCTGTCTGAACAGAGTTTGGAGGCTTACACATAAGGATCGACCAGCTCCTCCGTTACATAGTTGAGGAAGTTCCAGCCGCCATAAGCAAAGGAACCTTGCAGAAATGCTAGAGCTATCAAACCAACATCATAGTCCTGAAATGGCTCAAAGGCATTGGCTGGCTCCAACCAATAATATTCTCCTGTAAAGAAAGAAAGAAGAGAAAAAAAGAGCAAAAGAATGATATTACACACCAAAGCAGTTTATAACAAGACATTCTATTATGAGGCTGAGGCAGTTTTTTCACTGAAATTCTGTTATGACAGGTCAGAAAGTTCTGAAGGTCACATATCTGTGCCCTCTTTGACCTTTCAGTTCACTCTGCCCCTTTCAGTTTGAGTCCATCTGTGCACATGACTGACCAACCAACTGGTCAAACATAAGCAATGACAGTGTTAAAGCTGAACCTGTACAAACACACATTAGTCCTGTTTTCTTTCTGCATTCAATGTTTGATAATAGATGTCGCTGAGGCCGTATCTGAATAGCCTGAAAAATAACACCTCCTCTCCACTATAATCTTATCTAATCCCCCGTGACGCTCATGCTGTAAAAACGGCATTATCAAAGCTTTTCTCTCTTAGTGGTCTTGAACCTGATGGCTTCTCTTTAAGCAATAGAAAAGGAGTTAACAAAAAAAAAAAAAAAAAAACTGCTGTATGAACTTAATTTGATTCTGCCACAAATCTCCATTCTATTATATAGGGCAGAGTCTGCATATACAGACATTAAAATAGTATTTAATGTAGACAAGAGTGATGATGTATGTTGTACTATTAGATTTATATGATAAAATACAGAGTTGCGGGCAAATATTTGAACAGTAATACAGAGACACACACTCACAGATGGACAGCTTGCCATTCATTCTCTCTCTCTCTCTCTCTCTCTCTCTCTCACAACAACACACACAAACACACTAATTCATCACAGATGGCCTGTACCCTTGCAGATCTGCACAATGCCCATGATGATGATGAGGATGAGGGCCAGTAGTTTCCCTGCTGTGAACATATCTTGTACACGCGTTGCCCAACGCACGCTGGCACAGTTCACCCACGTCAGAAGCACTAAAACAGTGAAAGATCAGAAGAGACACATTAGCAAAAAAATTGCTTACAAATTCAAGTGTATGACTTTTGAGGTAAAGCAGCTCATAAGAGAGAAGCATCTTACAGTACAATGTATTGTGTAATTTAGTGATATTACTGAAATTGTTAATAAACTCAGCTTCTGGGAGCAAGCCTGTATAATTCTCAGAACAAAAGAATACATCCACTTAAATACAGAAGTTCAGAAAATCACCTTAGAGGGAGAAGCCAGAAACACATTTTTTAATAACACATTTAACACAGGTGAAATCTATAAAGTAAAATGCTTATTAACACATTTAAGTTTCATATAAATTTATGCTCTAAGGACATGGTTATTCATGATACACTACCTCTTTTTGATACTAAAATGATCAATTATGAATATATTGTCCTCATTTGATACATTTGAATATTGTTACTATGGTATTTGGATGCATTTTAAATAAGAGGGAGATAAACAGATTTCAGGGCTGTGTGTGGTGTGCTTAGGGAAGCTAACTGGTGAGACATGTTTAGAAACTGAATCTGTCTGTGAGTCATGGGTGTAAATTGTGTACGCATCTACCCCCCCCCCAGCAGTACTTACACCACTGCTAGGAAATTAAATTATATGTGACTTACGAACAAAAACAAATGATTAAATTCTCTTTACTGATACTGGTTTCAGATGTTCAGCCTTAGGATCATTTGTTTGACTACATTGCACATGAAGCACTTCAGAGACTTCAGAGGAGAAATAGTGTTGACAGTCAAGTCAATACACATTCCATATCTGCAGATGCATGTGACCAAAGTGCAGTCATGGATCATAAAATAAAGGGTCACTGCAACCTTTTCTTTCAGCTCATTCGTAGTTTAACCTCCAAATGTCTGACAGCACAAAAAACCTTCCCATTATGCAGAACAAACACAGGTTCAGTAACCATGTCGCCAAATTAAAAGTGTCTCTCTCTCTCTCTCCATCCAGTATAAAGTTGTTTCAGCTATTACTCAACCATCACTCAAACCATCAGAATAAATCAACATGCCTTTTAATGGGTCAAAATGTGAGAAATGTGTTTTCTTAATTCTTTTTTTCACTTCTTTCTTTGCAAGAGGAAGCAAAGAAGCTTTATATCCCATTGACTAATCTAGTCCAAATATCCCTGCAGTAATGATGAAAAGGGCAACAGACAGTAAAATGAAAATAAGTAAGACATACAGCACGCATGAGATTACTTGTTGACACCATTCTTTGCTAATATTAATATTGAAAACATTGGTACTGGCCAGTATCCAATATTCCTAGGGTTAGCTTTAAATGAGCTGAAGCACCTACCTTAAAAAGAGCACGTAAAAGTAGGTCATCATGCTTAAGCTAGTTAAACACTCTACGTTCGCTCCACTGGAAGAAATATATACAAAACAGCATGACACCATGTGTGTTCTGTCCCAGGATCAGAAACATTCTATTTTCCCCCCTTTGATATACCTTGAAAAGCCAAGCAGCAGTGTAGGACTATATGTGTGAATGTTAGCAATGGGGTTAATGTTAAATGTAAAATCTTTCTGAAAACATAAACATCTTCATGTGCTGTAAACACAGGCTGAAAGCGCTAAGTACATCATGGACAAAAGTCTACCAAAGTCATGAATCCAGATAAAAAGCAATAGATAATGGATAATCGATAATAAACTGTTTTAAAGGAAGGAGCCTTGTTACAAAAAGAAAAACAGATAAACAGAGTGACAGAGGGAAGGTAAGAGAGAAGCAGTTAGGGAATCTAAGCCCCTCAGCACATATGTTACTCTGGGAAGGCAAAAATACACGCACGTAAGAGGCTTTGATATGCTTCTCACAGTTACACATCCACTGCACGGATTACACATAGCAATAGATCAACGCACACACAACAACAAGATGGCATGTGTGCAGAGACCCGAAAAGAGGCAAAAATACAGCCCAGACAGACACCTCCTCAGAATTCTGAGCACTTTTTTATTTCAGTGATTTTTCTAAACGTGATTAGGAGTATATGACAGGGTTTCTCAGCATTCCTCAGTCACTGAGCACGCTCATACACAGACACTTGACCTTTTTTAAGCATTGCTGTCTCATGGAAAATGAAATAAGGAGGGATAAAGGAAAGGAGTACAGGCCAATAATATCTCCTTAAACAGCATGTTCTTTGTTACCTTTCCTTTACTTCCTGTCTTTCTACTGAATAGGCAAAAAACAAGAGCACCAAAAAAAACCTGATGAAGGTTCCTTCTAGTTTTCCCTCAGCTGCCTGACAACATCTAACCAATAGAGATTCTTCAGAGCCACAGCCAGTCAGAAAGCAGAATTCACATTATTGTAATGGCAGTTGATAATAAACAGCAGGAGTAGCATGGAGGAAGATTATGGGAAGGCTCTCCTTTACTTCCAAAAATGCCTCTGAGCTTGACAAGTAAAACAAGGTCAGCTTTTCCCCATAGATACCAACACCCACACAGACACACACACGTTCACAAAGCGCTTCAAAAACATATTTTTTGCTAATCTGAATAAGCCTAATGATTTAGGCATGTTAAAACAAGACAAGGTAATCATATAACCCAACCAGCAAATATAAAAATGCTGTAAATGCATTTTAAAACCTTCTTTCCTGACAGCTTTTCCCTAATTAACTCACCAACTACAATTGCTTTTTGAGATACCTTTGTACATTTTTTTAAAGATATGAGTTTTGTATGTATGTTTTCTCAGTTTCTCTCTCTCTCTCTCTCTCTCCCTCTCTCTGTCTGTCTCTCTCTCTCTCTCGCTCTGTCTGTCTCTCTCTCGCTCTCTCTTTCTCTCTCTCATTATCTGGCTCTTTCTGATCTGTACACACACCCTGTAGTATTTGTGAAGCTAATGTGAAGTTTGTCAAAAGGCTATGCTCTCAGCCAGCACATGACCCTCAGGGCGATCTACTCATCTATCTTCTCTGCCTTTGTGTGACTATCTGTCTGTTTTCCACTTTGTATGGAACCTAATGACTCAAATCACAAATGAGCTTAAAACTCTAGCAGGTCATTATTTTACAAGAGTAATAAAAAGTAAACCTTTTTCTGGGTTAACTCTAGAAGTGCAGTCAGGGATCACCATTTTTGTAAGGTCAGTGGTTACAGAAATGTAGCCTCTTTACAAGAGAAAGATTCTTATTTTGTATAGGTAGCATTTTTTGTTATTTGTTTCACTGTGAAAAATGTTTGAAAAGCTAAAAATCTTGCAAAGTTTCAAAGAAAATGTGCTTTCTCCAAAGTAAGAGAGAAATTATCCAGCAAGCATCCAGCCAGTCAAAGCCAGTCAGTTTCAGTCAGTGAGACTGACTGAAACTGTGGAATATACTTTACTTCCTTTCTTTTTTTAACAACAGCATTAAGTGCAATTTCAAAAAGGTTAAGAATGATTTAAAACCCCTGTGATTGTTTTGCACTCAAAGTGGGCACTTGACAATTTTTTTGTCCCTTTTTTTTCAGCAACCACCCTCCTCTCCCCAACCCATGCCACCAACACCTGTATATTTTCTTCTTTGTAGAATACTACAGTGCAGCAGGACTTACACAAGCAAAGGGCTGCAAGCAGACGCAAGCCATTCTCTGGGGCTAAACAGGTGGGGAAGAGGGGTTGCAGGACATAGTTGGAGAAGGTAAGGGCAATGACTGCCTGGTTAGTTGGATAGATCACCAGCACAGCAATCCACAACCTCAGGAACCTGTAACAAACAAGCACACAAACACAAACATGATTACCTTTAGATAATATATAGTGCAGCCCCAGTAGCTGGACAATGAAAGTGAAAGAGACAACCCTTGTCATTGCGAGGGCACAGCACAGCAAGCATGAACCACAATGAAATTGGACCTCTGCTTTTAACCCATGCACACAAACACTGTGCAGCAGTGGGCAGCTATTGAAAGCACCTGGGGAGCAGTGACAGGGACGGTACGTTGCTCAGGGGTACCTCAGGGCAACCTACTTGTGAGGGAATCGAACCCACAATCTTCCGATGCGGGGGCAACTCCCTAACCACTAGGCCACCACTGCCCCAATGGCATGTTGATTTTGCTCTTTGGGCTCTTCAGTGAAATGAAACACTGGCACAGACTGACACCTTTAAAATGAATGTACTTGCATAGGGAATTAAATGTCTAATGGAGAAAGAAGAAAAACTCTTGAACAGATGAAGAGCCCCCATCCCTGATGTGACAAGGAAAAGTAAACTGGCTCACTTGTCTGCATTGATGAGGTGGCTGAATTTTGTGTAAATGTGTAAAAAGTACCTTAGTTACCCAGAACCAACCAAAAACAAAAAGGTGAATGGCCAAATCAGTGACCTGATATCTGTCAGGATATTTTTACTTACTAAAGGCAGGACTAAAGACAACTGAAAGAACACCTTTACAGCACAAGCAGAGCATTACAACCGAATATATCCAATATCTTACGATGTATAAGAGTTACAGACTTGATGCGGTCATCCACTGCAAAAGATTTGTTACTACACATTACAACAAATGTATTTTATTTAAGTCAAATAAAATAGCTTGTACATTAAGATGTACAAGCTACTGTTCATGGAAGCTACCTTTGCATTTTACATGTGGTCAGTATGGTAAAGGCTAAGCCTGCAATGAGGGCAGGGGAACCTGCATTAATATTATTCTCAGAATGCAAATAGCATCTCACTGATATGTGACTAATGCATATTCTCATAAAGCTCCATATTAGAAATGGTAACCCTCTCTCAGAGTACAAAGATCATGCACGGTCTAAATTACTAATAACTTATTTGGAGGCAATTGCAACAGGGTTACAAGTCTACAGGCTGATGACACTGACAGCAAAAGGTTAAAGAGTTTGTTTTTGGAGCAAAGGATATGAGAGGTCAAGTTTTAGCTGTGTGAGAGGATAAAAACAGCAGAGGAAGCGCAGCAGCCAGTTTCCATTCATTTTCCATTTGCGTTGGGAGAAACTCATTGTGTTTACATTGATTCTGCTTTGTTGTTGAGAACTTTGGTAACTTAATGTCTATAATTCCTAATGCATATAACCTGAAGCAAACTATGTCTTCATACAGTCAATGCAATGATATCAAAACCATTATCTATCTGTTTGTTCACTCATCCTAAATTATTAAGACACACTGTCACAGAATAATGTTCAATCTTATCATGTTAAGCAATAATTAAGAGTCGTGTTGATGTACTTTGGTTCTTTCCTCAGTTCCTTAATACTACATTAGTTACATCAGTATTATGATGAAACAGATGGTTGATCTGGATAAGGGTGTCTGCCACGTGGCGCATAGTAGACTACATTTCTCCTTTCAGAAATGAAATATTTCATAGGCTGCCTAAAACTGGAAGAACAAATTTATTTATGTAGGTTGTACAAAGTTATCTTGCAGTTACAAAAGTATATGAAATATAAAAACAATTACATTTCATCCAATTCTAAAGGTTTTTTTTCTGGATCAGCCTCATTAAAGCCCGGATTATTGCAGTTTATATGAGATTTTTGTAATAAAAAGTCTCACCCTGCCAGTCCTCCAAAGATGTCCTTGACATAAGAATAGTCACCCCCAGATTTGGGGATGGTAACACCTAATTCAGCATAGCAGAGCGCTCCGATGGCTGTGATGATGCCTGTGATGATCCAAACGATTAGTGCAAGTCCCACAGAGCTGGCATTCTCCAGCACGCCTTTAGGACTCACGAAAATGCCTGAGCCAATAATGTTGCCTGGGAAAAAAATACAAGGCAGGGTTAATACAGAAGTTCATCTAGCTACATACAGTTAACTTCCTTATTTGTTGTATTTGCATGATAGTTTGCAAGCCAATTGATGACATTCTAAAGTATATAGCTGTTATTTATTAATATACACAGTAATGTTATACAGGTATTTCATATTAACCTTGACACTGAAATTGTGTAAAACTGTCTAATTGGGCTTGAGGTTTCAAGGATTTAGCCTATGTATCTAACAAGGAATCGTATCAGATTGAGATAAGTTTGTAACACACGTAGCAGTCAAAGGGCAAAGTAATAAAACGTTCTCACTTAATCCATCAAAGGCCTTCTTGAAGACCTGAACGGGAGAGGAGAGGCTACTAGAGCTGTCACTGTTGTTAATAATAGTAATCAAGTAATCTACTAATTTTGCTGATTCAACTAGTAATTAGAGTTTAAAACAATTTAAACAATACATGTGAAAATAAATGAATGTAATGACTGTTACTACAAGTTAAGCAATTAGAAGATAAGCCAGATAATCACTGCTACTTGTTTGAAAATGCAGCTTTAAATCTTTTTTTATTATTATTTATTTATCAAGCGGGGCAGGATGTGGTTAGGGAGTTGGCCTCAGGATTGGAAGGTTAGAATCCCAGTCCAGTTGGTTGCCCTGAGGTGCCCTTGAGCAAGGTACCATCCCCATCACTGCTCCCCATGCACTTTCAATAGTTGCCCCATTCTGCTTGTGTGTGTGGGTTAAATGCAGAGGAAGAATTTCATTGTGGTTCACTGTGTGTTGTGCTGTGTATTCACAAGTTGTCACTTTCACTAAAGTGCTTAACTTTGAATCAGTTCATTGTGATAGCCCTGAAAATTACAAAGGGTTCTTTGAAAAAAACAAAAATGGATATTACAGAAAATAAAGACATTCTAGATTTTGCAGAGACAGAAGAGAAAATAAATTTATTGAGCGCACAGAAAGAGAAGACTAATATCAGTTAGAAACCCTCGCCTTGGCATGGCAGAGAAAAATGGGGTGATATAAAAGACCAGTGAAGTAGAAAGAAGTGTGGATCTGGCTGTGTGAATCAAAGGGATATGAGCGTATCAAAAAGACAGAGAGAAAGAGATAAATGGGGGGAGAGAGAGAGAGAGAGAGAGGCGGAGAGAAAGAGATATATCGGGAGAGGGAGAGAGAGAGAGAGAGAGCACAAGCACAAGCACAAGCTCAAGCACAAGCTCAAGCTCAAACTCAAGCTCAAGGCCAGTAGACAGTAAGAGAAATTTGCTGAGTCAGAAATGAAGATGGCGAGACATGGTGGGGTGAATGAGTGCAGACTGGCCAAGTGTGTAAGTGAGAGAGTGTGATATAATAGACACAACTGGCCTGTGAATGAATATTCTGCGGGTGATCTGATACATGCATGCATGCACATGTGTGAACCTGAACAATACTCTGACACCCCCCATGCCCATCAGATGTTCATGCCTACTGAGAAGAGACTCCAGGGACAAAAGGAAAAGAAAAATAACTGGTGCACATTAAAAGGGCCCTATGACCTTTACGCTAGGATGCCTTAACTGTCTCCCCTGTTGGATGCAGAGAATGAAAAGAATTGCCTTCTGATCTTGATCTAAATGTCAGCTTCCTAGGCTAAGATCCTAATCTCCAGCATTATACAAAAAATACAAACCTGCACAAGTTATTGAGATTGAGGCCTAGCTGTGTCAGAGCTCCAGCTGACTCAAGCCTCATGCAGATAACAAGGCCAAAGGTCATACAAAGACTATATCGTATCTTTCCCGGTTCCAGAGCTGACTATAAAAAATGAGGACTGATACAAGGGCAATTACTCATTTTACATTTTTATGGCACTGAGCAGATGCTCTTATCCAGAGCAACGTACACATCCTAATTACAGGGACAGTCCCCCTGGAGCAACGTGGGGCTAAGGGTCTTGCTCAGGAATTCAATGGTGGTAGTGCTAGAGGTGGGATTTGAACCAGTGACCACTTGGTCCATAGAAGCGAACCATAGGCAAGTATCCTACCACTAGACCATTACTCCCTACCCATACAATGTAACCGCCTTATTCTTAAAGGTGTATCTCTATTCTATTCATTCTTCTTAAAGGCTCCAGCTGATCTTACAGGATGTACCAATTTTTAAAAATATTCATACATAACACACGGAACATGGAATCATGATTCAGTCATGAGCCGGCTACTCATGTTATGCAAGATATAAGTCCACCATTCCTGGATGCCAGAATGATCTGGTTTCAGCTTGCACACTCTGGTTTTAATTCTCAGAAAAACAGCAACCACATGTTAATTGACTTCAGACTAAGCTCTACCCTGGACTAAAGTATGGGATAGAGCCAGTTTATTCCTTTCAGAATTCCTTTCAGACAGCATTATGAAGCTCATGTGCAGCTCCAGCTCATGTGCACTGCTGAGTCTAGCGGAATCCCAGAGCACTTCCTGTTCACACTGCTTGTCTTCACTTCCTCTTTGTGTGTGGTTTCTATCAGGCTGTTTCTAGCATGCTATATGTCGAAAGGCTGCGATATATCAATGCAATTGCACCACCTCGATTATGTTATCCCACTCTAATAAATCTCCCCAACAGGTGGCCTACTGCTAATCCCCTCCAACCCCCTATTGATTTTCCTCTGTTACTTTGTAATCTCCTGAAGTGGGACATTTTATCTGTCAGCCTATTTGATCACCAGTCTAAAGCCTGCAAGCCCAAGCCATGGTCAATCAGTAGTACTAACAAGTAGATAATTTTACTGGGAAAATGGAAGCAAATAGATAGATAAATAGTTTGGACCATAGTGACAGATTTTGTTGCACCAAACCCTGAATTGGCATTTCTAAAATTGTGTCAGGAGGCAAAAGTAAGTTTGGGCCACACTGTGGGAGTGTGCATAGTGTCACTGTGGGAGCGTGCATGGCCTCTATTATTACTTCTATATTTGCAGCATAGGAACTTGAACTTACATCTTGAATTAACATACATCTCTTTGTGCTTTCTATAGAACAGATTTTGCACACAAACAGAACATATCCTGTATACAGTAACTGCATTGAGCTCTATTAATATTATACACTAACAATAGCCATTGAGTCGACATCTTACAATAAACAATATGTTCCCAAAAAGCCTCTTCCGCCGAGAGAAAATACAGGAGAGTACTTTTTCAGTTTCTTTTGAAGACACAGCTTTCATTTCTACTTTTGAACAGAAAGGACCTGTGTAGCAAAGACATACATCACAAGCATCACAAGTATGTTGTTTTGAGTTATGGCTTAGCTCTGAAAATAATAAGAATAATAATAATAAGGACATCACTCAGACAGTGATGTCAGACACTTTCATCTTTTTTAGTCACTTAAATCAACAGACTTCTGACTTGCGCTCTGTTCTCCTGCACTTTGAAGTGAGCTGTGATTAAACTCCTTTTGAAACGAGATGTGAAACCAATGAATGGGACTGATTTGAGGCCTAAAACCCAGCCAAAAGATTAGCCTACAATAACCTCCACAATCCAGACCCTCATAGCAAGTAATCAGCTACTGTACATGAACTTGATGTTTGGATACAGTCCAAGTAGCCCAGCGGCTTACCCACCAACACCCCTTACCAGGGTCTAAGTCTAATCTGCTTCAAGTATAGCAAAGCTGAAGAATGCACGAGCTTAGGCGAACCCCCTACCCCACCACATGCATCACCATTTTATTTTCTCACTTCTTAATTATCAACTTCTCGACTTCATGGTACTGCAAATTGCATGAGATAGCTGACATCCCGCTACAAACACTATCCAGCTGTAATGAATTAACCTAGTAAACTTCATGAGAATTCATAGGCTTTGCATGATATGGACAAAACACCAGCACTATGATTAAATTAATAAACTGCAATATATTAAACATGCATTCCTGGATCAATAATGTGACTTTCTGGTTAATGACAAGCATGTATGAGTTTAAAAAAGAAGAAAAGTAGGTGTTCAAGTATATAAATGGACTTCATTTCTCAAGGGTTGGGGTGATGGGATTAATTTTGGGAAGCTCTGACAACTTGGGCAGGCCTAGATGCTTACAGCACACAGTAAAAATATGATTGTCTGAGATATGATTATAGCAGACAGTTGGGCCTAATGATGTATTATAAAACGGGTTAGGGGTCCCTGTCAAGTAGCCAAAGATTCTGTGCTGCTAGTGGAGAGGCTGACATGGATTTGAGCAATACCTGGAAGTGGTTCTTGTACTTTCTGAGAAATTCAGTGACTGAGCACAGAACAAAGGCAGGCCGGTGGGCATCTGCAAGACACACTTTGACAGCTGGCTGATAATGATATTCACATGAGAAGTGCATGGATGAGCAACCAGGGCAAGGTCAAGCATAGCATAACTATATGAATTTAAGTGACATAGTGACATATTTGTTGATCTTATTTTAGAAGGGCTTTTATGCTGCTAAATTCTGAAATCTGAATCATTCTGATCACTACATTAGAAAGTTCTCCAGCTAATGTCAATATTAAAGCCACAACTGAGGGTCAACCTCTTTATTCTGAGAGAGTTTTGTTTAGTGAAAAGCTGGATCAGGTTTACTTCCTGTTTTCACTGAGCACATTTAATCTGTGCTGTGTAGAGTTCCTCTTGCGTGCTGATCCAGAAGCAGACTGCATGACCAAATGCCTACACATCATCTGTATCAGAAAAAACAATCACCAATCTGGCCTCAGATCAGAACATTTTAAGTGCAACATCTACTGACGTCCGTTTATTTTGAGTAATCTCCCTCGAGATCCCTTGAATGGGCTCAGACTATTCAGTTACCATAGAAACCTCCCAGCCGTGCTTCTTCTCAAGGTCACTCTCACCTGGCGGGCACAATCCCGTGAGAGAAAGTGCCACGCTGACGCTGCCTCTTCTCATCCAAGCACATACATAAGCCATTCATGCCACCACAACTGACCTCAGATCAGCACTGCTCAGCAACTGCTTTACTGACAGACGCTGTCTTGTGTCACCCACTGACGTTCAATGTTTCTGAGAGTAACTGTAGACCTGCCTGCACTATTCTGCCTCATCAACCAGCTTAATCAAGCCAAACCTTAGTCACAGGGGCTCAAGAATAGGGTTACTGTCGCCAGGGCTGCTCCAAGTGCTTATCTGTGTCCCGGCGCAGAAGAACAAACTATGAACCAGAGCTGGATAAGAACAGAATGAAAAGCCCACCTTTAACCCCCTCTGGCTTCATCAGTCACCTGATCGCTGTGTGTGTGTGTGGATAGAGAGGCCGCAGCCTTCTGGTTTACACTAAACCTCACTTTGTTTAGTGTGTGATGTAAAATTGTTAGAAAAACTAAAGTAGACCACAGAAGTCTTTGCACTTTCAACCTTCTCAGGCTTATAATTTATAATTAAAGAGCTGTGTGTGTGTGTGTGTGTGTGTGTGTGTGTGAGTGAGAGAGAGAGAGAGAGAGAGAGAGAGAGAGAGAGAGAGAGAAAAGCAGGCAGCAGCCTCCTGGTTTACACACCAGGTTTAATGTGTGCTGGAGGGAAAGTATTTGGACAAAGCCAAAGTGGACCACAGTATTCTTCCAAATTTGGACCCATATCCCTTAGAATCAGTCGGCTGGATGACTGCCCCGCGTGTGTGCGCGCGTTCAGGCTGATGACAGCACGCTCACTCTGTGTGTCTACGAGAAACCACTCACCCACTATAATCCCGCAGGCACTGACGAGGCCGATCTCCTTCTTCAGCGCCACAGACTGTTCCGCAGGTGCTGCGCTTTCCGCCGCCGCCGCCGCCGCGCCGCCTCTCTGCCTCGGTCCCTCCGTCATGTTCGGAGCCTGAGCTCGTTCACTCGCTCCTGTTCGGGGTAGTCAGCTGCCCGAGGACGCCTCTTGAAAAAGGGAGACGAAAGCACAGCTATGGAGGAGGGAATGGAGCAGGTACAGCCAAAGAAACGCGTCTTTTGTCAGCCTGTCTCTTTAAACCGGCTAAACAGTAACAAATGTAGCGTCGCGCGCCCTGCGGTCAACACAGGAGCATCGCACGCGCGGAGGTAACCACTCACGAGAGGCAGAAATGCCAAATACTCTCGTATTCCCGCTAGTCTGGTCACAAAAAGCAGTCCACTCGCACCTTTTGCGAACGATATTCCAAACAGGAATGTATTTGTGTAGAGTCCTTTTCTTTGTTTTCCTTTTTTTCGCCCCCCACGAAGACAAAATCGATGAAATGAAGGAGAGAAGGACAGAACCTCGCCCTCCGTTCACAGAGAGTACATCCGGACACACACAGCCCCGCTGCAGGTGTGTATTTCAGGCTGAGGGGTAAACACCGTGGTGGGTTGTGATGCGAGGAGCTCCAGCTGCACTTTAAAAACCTGCAGTGACGTGGGGAGGAGTATCCAACCTTGGGTGAATAGTAATACACCACCCACCCCCCACCCCCCACCACACACACACACACACACACACACACACTACAGCTGTCCCTCCTCCATAATCCTGTCACCCTCCCACACATACATCTCAATCCATGTTTGTCTGCCATTACACAAATACACATCACTGAGATCACAGTTTAAATAAGCAGTGCACAAACACACACACATATCTATAACTGCACATGTAAGGGCTGCATCCCCAGTCTATTGCTCTGCATCACAAGTAAGATTCATTCAGGCACCACTGCTCGTCCTATGGTCCCATCTATGCAGCTTATTGACATTATAAGAGGTTTTCGACTCAAACCCTCCACCTGTACCATCTTCCTTATGTGTGGGCTTCCTCTCTGGTACAGACACAGTCTTTTCTCCCACATCTTCACCATTGCAACCTCTGTGAGACCATCATTAGTATGCAGGGATCCGCTGAAACTTTAGACACTGGTCTGCCTTATCAATGATCATAATCAGCTCAGAGAAAAGAGTCAATGGGGTTCATATACAGCCACTCAAGAGCTGCTGATGAAGAACGTATTATGCATAATAAATGCAATCGGACCTTGTGCTTGTGAGTGCATTTATGCATGGCATGACCTGGATTTATGAAAGGTCCGGTGGAAAGGCATGACGGACTGGCAAAGGCGGTGCTGCCGCAGCGTTCAAGACGAGGACATTACAGCAGGACATGCTGACTGGAGTCATGTTGATCAAAGCTGAATTTCCAGAGAGCGAGGGGGAAGGGGGGTGCGTTGCCAATACGATAAGATCATTTTCCTCATTGCTACAACAGTTTGGAAACAGAGGCTGTGAAAGTGTGCTTTACTCGTCTCAGTACCTGGACATAATTCTTTTCATCATTATCATTTTCATTTATATAATGTGGTAGCTGTGGCTCTTCCACCCAGATAATGAGTGTGTAAGGATCTATCTGTAATGATAATATTGAATTATACTCTGTTTATTCAATTTCTACTGAGCTTTTTCCTAACCCCAACCTTAATCTCATAACCAAAAATGAATGGCTTTATCTTTTAAGTATTAAATAACTGAAACATTTGGAGGTAAAAATATATTAAAATACAACTTACAACATCAGGAAACTTTTGCTGGACCTGCTTGTTTCACTTCAATTTTCCTACAAAAGGCAGACACACACTAATCAAGTGAAATGTGCTAAATCCCACTATATTACTGACATTTCCAACACATGACTGTCTTGTCTAAAATCACAGGATTTGAGGAAAAATGATCACACGTAAGCAACATTTCTACCATCTCAGCACACTACTGTGCTTTACTCAGACTCTTCACAGCAACTAACTGCAATGAGGTTTTATCATTTAATTTTCATTTCAATATGTTTGGGAACAGGGCCAAGAAAAAATGCCTTTACCATAACATTATTTTAATTGACCACTAGAGTCAATTAGAAAAATTGTAAAAAATAAGTCAACATTTTTAATGAGAAGAATTCTGCCCAGTCACAGTACATGTGTATGACTTTGTATATGGATGCTTAACTTTCTAAAATAATCCTTTCTGTCCTGATAATCAATGCAATAAAGAAAGGTAAAGAAGATGCAAGTACATCTTTAGCAAAAAGAGTCTATGTGTACTGCATGTACTTCAAATTCTGAGACTGGCAATCTGATAAATGGCAAGAGAGAGAATAAATGAGGTGAAGAATGGTTGAAGAAGGCAAGAAAAACACTGGAAAAGCAGTTGTTTTTTCTCAGGTATTTATTGCCACTCTCATGACTTCATACAGAGACTCACTTTATTAATAGTAGTTACTGAATATTTCTTGCTAGTTATTGAATCCTAAACCTTAAGGTTCAGTGCTGATTAACATTGAGTAAGGGTTTAATACAGTCATACATTGTACTGGCAGGTAGTTTTCTGCTCTAAATCAGTGTTCAAAGCAGCTGAATCCTACATTCACCTTTCAGCGTAGCCATCATTCAAGTCTGGAAATGTCCCACGTCTGCTTCAACAGGTCAATAATTAGTACAGAAAAAATAGGAGTAAACTTGAAAAGCGAGTCTGATAGGAACAAAGCAGTAAAGATTCAAAAGTGGCATGTGAGCCAGAAGACAGTCATGAGGCCAGAGTGAAGAAGACGTGCTGTGGTGCCCGAGGGTTTAAACTCCAACATATTAGCACAGATCAGCAACTCTTAAGAGTGTACAGATAAGAAAGTTACTCAGATTGATTATGATCCTGTTCTACCTCTGTCAGCTCTGTGTTTCTCACTGTCTTACAAATCCACGCACACACACACACTTTGCAGATAACAGGGCAGTGAAAGGTGCAGAGATTTACAGAGATATAGAGTTAATAAATAACTGGAGCTTTTAGGCCAGTTTGCTGCCCAGTGGCTGGAAAATTGGCCCAATAAGATACGTAACTACATACACAAATCCCATCACAAGGCCAGCTAAGATGCGATTGGATTCGAGATAACTATTCAAAGAGTAAATCGTACTTACTAATGTCAGCCTGGTTAGAAAAGCATTTGTTCAAGGCTGGGCAGGGCTACTAATATGGTCGTGAACCAGTACTGACACAGGCTTCTCTTAGCTTGCTTATGGTTCTGAAGATCAATATAGCTAAAATAGCATGTTCCTCATTTGATAATGCTTACAAACACTGCAGGTTGGCATGGTGGAACAAATAAACCATGATGCTGTCAAGTCTAGAGCCACTTAGTGAAATCCCAAAGACAATCTCGGGGGACCAGCTCAAAGGAAGGACTGATTATAAAAGCCACTGCTCTTTTTTTGGTTGCTACTGACAGTGTGTGTACAGGAACAGAATTAGACTTTTTTGGTATGAATAATGAAATTAAGGAGCTCACACTACATGATGACAGCTGATGACAGATGTTGTTTTCTTGTATGGACACAGACTCGTGTAAACATTCTCTCAGATACACATTCATAAATAAAAAGTGTGTATTTACAGCCATTTAATCTTGCCTCTTGAAAACGGCAACATGAGAGGGGTTGACTTCTTTGGGAGTTGCACAACATTCTCAGAACTGCAAAACAGAGACAGCAGGATGGAAAGAACGGCGAGCAATAGAGGGACAAAAAGCTATATGTGTGCGAATGAACGAGAGAGAGAGACTTTGTTGTGGGCCCTAGTGTGTGACCTCAGCATGGGAAAGAGGAATGTGTATATGTACAGAGAGAGAGAGAGGAGAAGGAGATGAGAAGGAAAGAGAGATGATGACCGAAGTAGGAGGGAGAGAGAAACAGAGTGGAGCAGAAAGGGGCGTGGATATTTTGGAGCGAGGGTAATTGGAGAAGTATGTTTACCATGAAGAGACACACGTGCTCTAGGAACAATGTGTCCAGGAAAACTCTTCTACTCCTCACAACAGCTTCATTCTTACTTTGAACCGCCACTGTGAATTTGCTCAACATTAATGTTTGTGTTGTATTTAGTTCCCTTCATGGCTCTGCGTGTCTGTATGTGTGTGTTTATGTATATTATGATCTGGGTTTATGATTTCATAAATGTGTCACGTCTTTTCTCTCTAAGGCAACCATTTCGGACTGGCCTATGTCCCTGTCCTCCTTTGGTTTTCTGTGTGTTTTTGTTTTTGCACACTTTGACTGGCTTTGTATAGTGTTATATAATAAAGTGTTATTATACCTTATGTATAATATAAGGTATAAAGACGTTAAGAGTGTGTGTTTGTGTGTGTGTGTGTGTGTGTTCTTGAGCTGGAGGGCACTGTGCCATTCTGTTTGTATTTATAAGGAAGGCAGAAAGACAACATTTGTTTGCCTTTCTCTTTGTGTGTGTGTGTGTGTGTGTGTGTGTGTGTGTGTGTTTGTGTGTATGGTTGTTTATGTGGCTAAGTCTTTGAATTTTGTTCACACATGCTAATAATTGTGTCCCTGTGTCCAAAATATCCTTCGCCTTGGCCCTGTGCCTCAGTATTACTAATGCTTTGCACGCTGTCCACTATTTGAGCCGGTTTCTGTCCGATTGTTTTATATAAGAGAGCTTTTTACATTCTTTAATAATTATCCCTGTTACTCAACACAGCTGTGGTTTGTTTTGTTGTTTTCTTTAATGTAAAATGAATGTTACTCTCAGCCTGAACAACAATGGTTGTTATGCTGATTAATCTGAGGCAGTTCTATCAAGGCTAAATGAAAGGGTGTGAAAACTTTCATCACAAACACAATGTTGTGTATTCAGCAAGAACTGCCAATCAGAAATGAGTGATATTCACTCGTTATATACTTTCATCATGTTCTCCAGTTACTGTCTGTCTTTATGGCTTTGTTGGGAAATAAGTGTGAATGAATGGGTGTAAATGGGATTTAGGGTCTGTGTTGTTGAGTAGCTGAGTCAGAAGTTGTCAAGCTCCTTGTTTTGCTGCACCCAGTCATACTCGTCAATTTTCCAACCAAAAATGAGTCAACTTGTTTGAAATGTGTTGTTATATTCTACCTGGGATCAATGCTCAATTGCAGTTTTGTTTTCCTCTCTCCTATTATTAACATCACACTATTCAGCTTGAGAAAGTAATATTTTCTTCTGAAAAATCAGGCGCCTTTGCTGCCTTTATTACAGCAAACCAAATACAGTTATTATCACCAAGCATGATGTCTCTTAATAAATTACTTTGTACAAAATAAAATACTATTTTAAATAAGATTCTCATTTTTTATCTCATTTTAATAAAACCTGCAAAACAGTGGGCTATAGAAGGCAACAAGTTAAGGGTCAGTTCTAGGAGCTGATGTGTTGGAAGTTGGAAAAGTGGGCAGGCATTAAGGTCTGAGCCACTCTGACAAGAGCATAACTGTGATGTCCCAACAACTGGGTCAGAGCATCTCTAAAACATCAGGTGTTGTGGTGTGTTCTTGGTATTCATTCGTCAGTACATACCAAAAGTGGCCTAAGGAAACACAGACGGTGAACTCATGACAAGGTAATGGCACCCAAGACTCACTGATGTGTGGAGTAAAGGCTAGTCCATCTCCTGCTAACGTCTTAGTGCCAGATACCACAGTACACCTTCAGTAGTCTTGTGGAGTTGGCATGGGAGGTGGGGGGTTTATGCAATATAAGGCAGTGGATTATCATACCTTATATAGCTCCGTTATATCTTACCAGTATGTATTAAGGAATTTAAAGAGACTGGCAACACCTTGAACCCTTCGAAATGTTCCTCTAACCAATCGTGATCAACATTCCTGTGTTTGTGTGTGTGTGTGTGTGTGTGTGTGTGTGTGAATATGAATATAAATGTGAATCTGGACATTTTGATCATCATCTACTTCTTCACTAGTGGCTAGTGTCTGGCACTGTTGGCTGGATATTTTTGGTTGGTGGATTATTCTCAGTCCAGTTGTGGCACCAAGGTGTTTAAAAACTCCAGCATCACTGCTGTGTGTAATCCGGTCTTTACAGCAGAGTCTCGTTGATGTGCATAGAATGATCCACCCTGTCAAGTAAAACCTGTTCAGTGGTGGTCGCCTGGGGATCTCAGAAAAGTTGCTTGTCATAGTTACTGGTAAAACATTTACATTTACATATATGGCATTTAGCAGACGCTCTTATCCAGAGCTTCCATGTCCTAATTACAGGGACAGTCCCCCTGGAGACCCTCAGGGTTAAGGGTCTTGCTCAGGGACCCAGTGGTGTTAGTGCCAGAGGTGAAACATTTATTATGCCACCTATCTGGGCATAGGATGTGTTAGGCAGCAGGTGAACAGTCTTGAAGCTGTGAGCTTGAAGCTGATGTGTTGGGAACAGGATGGGTAAAGATCTGAGTGACTATGGCAAGGGTCAAATTGCGATGGCTAGATGACTGACTTGACTTTTTGAGAAATTGTGGGGTATGCCTTGGTATGCAGTAGCCAGTACCTAAAAAAGCTCCCCAAAGAAGTCCAACCAATGAACTGATGCCTGAGAATCATTTATGCACATTGAAAACAAAGGCTTGCTCATCTAGCGAACGTGGAAGTGACTTTTTGTCATACTTTCCCAGCATGGTACCCAGTCCCTAGCCACTAGGCCATCGCTGCCCCGTATATATAGCTTATATAGATTAGATGTTAGTATGTACACTCTGTGTAATATAGTATAAGGCTTTATACATATAAATGATGCACATAAATAAGACTTTATAAATAATGCTTAATAATAATGCTTTCTTAGCCGGTTGTAGTTTTTGTTACTAGATTAGCTTCTCTTAGAGTGATTAGTCCTTATGTGCTGCATGTGAGAGTGTAATTTAGGGTGCATGTATACTGAAGCTGATATCTACAGCTGCTCCCAGTGGGAACCTCCTAAACCAGCAGGCATGTTCAGCAAGAGCCATGTTGTATGCTGTGCTGCAATGCTTTAGAAGCATAGGATCTATAGTCCTCTCTCTCTCTCTCTCTCTCTCTCTCTCTTTCCCCCTTTTCACCTCTCGCTGCATACTCTTATGTACGTGACTGTGCTTATGACAGTCTGGCTGAATCCAGTTCTCTCTGCTTCTTCCTTTTCCTCGAAGTTGCAACCCCCCACCTCCTACTTTGCCCCTCCTGTATTACAGCATGTGCAATTCTGTAGTCAACAAACTGGCTGTGAAAAAAACTGCAGAACACAGTGTGAGGCTGGTACTAATCTGTGTACTATTTTGTGCTTGTGTGCAGAGTTTTTGATTTCTTTCTAGGAACTTTTCATTTGCAGACTTGTTTAAAAAGTTGTTCTTTTAAGAACCATCAATTGTGGGGTTCTTTTGGGACCAGAAAATGTTTCTTCTAAGACACCATGTAAAGATCTTCTACTCACAGTCTTTTTAGGGGTTTTTTAAAATGGTAATTTTACAAGTGAAGACAATATTTTGAAGTTGAAAAATATATTCGGACATCAAGCACCCTAAATAAAAACACATTCCAGTGTGCACACCCCTTTGGTAATATCATTTGATTGCAGAGACATAATAAGTGGTTAGAACTTGGAGACTGCTAAATTATATCTGAAAGACTATTAAAATTGTTCATCCTGTTGGAAAAGAGTGTCTGCCAAAGTCAATAGAAAAAGTAAAGTTAAAACAAAATTACAGTAAGGTCCTAATATTTTTTTTTTATTAAAATGAATTAATATCCAAGATCAAATATGGATACAGATGATTTGACGAACAGTTACTTTGAATAGGTTAATACATTAAAGTTTCTTATTTATCATGACAGATTACTTGAATCTTTTGGGGTGATTTTGTCTGTGTGACTTTTTGTAGTTTCTGTGTCATGTGTCACTAATCCCAGAGTATGATTGAGGAGAATGGAGATTTTTCTCACTGGCCTGAGCTGGTTTCACATATCTGTTCAATGTTTTGCAGCAGGAGCAGCCGGATGACCTGAACAGCCAGTTGTTTTTCCCTTTGCCCATGTTGCAGTCACATATGCATGGCTTTTAGAACTCACAATGTCACAATGTCGCAATGTTGTAAATTAATGTTCAGACAGGTCTACTTTTGGCAGGTTGGCTTACAGGCAAAGTTTGATAATTAGGCAATTGTTAAGGCTGAGCAAAAGGATACTGAATGTAATACAATGCACACATTTGAAACAGAACTTGTATTTTTTTATTAAAACCAGACTTCTATTTTTGTTCCAAGTTATATAATATATATATAATAAGTTAAACTTAGTGTGATGATCTTTATTAGGTTTTAATAAAAAAAAAAAAAAGTTTAGTTTTCTGAAACTAGAGTTTTACTTAATTTTGTTTGTTCACAATATTGTGTAAAAAATGGCAGGTTTAATTACATATACATGGGATAAGAGACAGCTTTTTCTAGGAGGGATCTGTTTGTAAGTGTATGTTACAGTAAGCCATTCTCAAAAAAAAAAAACAACTGCTTGTTATCAGCATAACCAGGTTTCTATTTTAATAAAATAATATTGTGTTCAAGAAGTAAGAAATAACACCCATTTTCAGTGGTTAAAACTATAAACTATAAAAAATGTCATGTTGTCTACATTGCAAATTTAATATATAGTGCAGTTCAGTGCAAAAATAATAATATTCTATTTACTGTCCAAAACAAGCAGTGAATCTACAAGTATCATCTGTGTGCCTGCAGCATTTATTTCTTTATTCGTTTTAAGTTTCAGAATAAAATTGTATGTCTGAAAACATCTCATCTTATTATTTGTGTATGTTTTAGAGTTTTCACATATCTGGGTCACACATATCCTTTCAACACACCCAAAAATTAGGATTTTAGAAGTTTTATCATTTCACATCAAACCCAACCTGACTTTGTTTTTTTCTTATGAAAAATCTGTAGAACTCACCTTTAACTGATTTTCAGCTCTGTATTCGTATACTTCCCTGCGATGGGCTGGCGACCTGTCCAGGGTGTGTCCCCCGTCCTTCGCCCTATGTGAGCTGGGATGGACTCCAGCACTCCCCCGCGACCCCACTTGGGACAAGCGGCAGAAAATGACTGACTGACTGACTATTCGTATACTCTGGTTCTTATGAAGTAAACTAAACTAATTTAAACAGTTAATTACACTAACCAAAAAGCAAAACAAAACAAAACCAATATATAATTGGACCCTACCCTTACTTGCTGACTAAACTAAATCAGAAAAACAAGATAAAAAAACACCCCACCCTCTTCCCCTGTTGGTGAGCTAGTAATACAGAGCTAAATCTGGAAACTCTTACACTATAAGCTCTCAAAGTACAATCATTAGGACACATGAGAGCTCGCAGTGTAAGAGTTTCCAGATTTAACCTAAATTTATGTTTACTTGTTTTGAGTACAAATAAATGATTTCACCGTATTGAGGAAGTTTATAACAGCATGAACGAAGGGAATCTCTATATCTCTAAAGAGTTTGTACTCCACTAACCCGCAGTCAGACAGACTGTGTACAAATAGAAGAAATTTGAGACCACTGTTACTCAAGGAGTGTTTGAAATTAACAATCGCTCCAAGGGCAGGGTACTTGTTTATGTTGACCACAATGGGACTTAGGGTAACTAAAGGTACTCAAGCTACTAAAGTCAATGCAGTATGACAACAACCCTAAACACACAAGTTATTGAAATGGTTAAAGAAGCATGAAGGTAGTTTTTTGGAATGTCCAAGTCAAAGTCTTGACCTTTACCTAAAAGAAATGTTGCAGAAGGTCATAATACAAGCAGTTACATGAAGAAACGAACCAACATCTCAGAGTTAAAGTTGTTCTGTTTGGAGGGAGGGGGTTAAATTCCTTTTAGCTGACATGCAGAACTGATCAGTGATCAGTTATTGCAGCACATGGAAGAAATGATACTGAAATTTTTGATGCATACATATATGTGCCATATTCAATCATTTTACTCAACAAAAAAATGCATGAACAATTTTTTTCTCAATGAGGTTTCCTGTCACTATCCTCTTTAAGGGCCATTTGCAAAATCTGATGATGTTTTGGATGTAATTTCATAAAGAAAGAAAACTATAAAGGGTTCACAAACTATCAAGCACCACTGTATGTCTGCTGAACACATAATGAATGCTATTGATTTTACTGCAGTTGTACCAGTGACCAGTGTTTATGCCCCACCCGGCAGTGAGATTATTCCTGGACTGAAAGCGCCGGTTCCGTGTGGCTTTGTGCATCGATAGTGTTTTATGACATCAGAGTGTGTGACTGAAGCAGCAGCCTTCATCCAGCTGCAGAGCTCATGAAATATTCATACACACATGCCACTTTGTTCTAAAAATATCTCCAGCAGTTCAAATATATAACTGACTCACACATATACTTCCTTAAACAGACAAGTGGATTGCATGCTTATGCAAAGTTATATGAATTTGAGGAGGAAAACATGCACTTTAAATATCTTTGAAATACTTCACTATTTGTGAATTTGACATAAGATTCAATGGAGTGTATGTGGTTCAGTTTTAATTCTAATCCTGGAAACTGGCACACACACAGAGTTTCTCTGTGCTAGGGTTAACCAAAGGAAAGGTATTTTCATTTTTGAAAGCCATTGTGTTTGTGGTGTGTTGACGGTTCCTTTCTTCAATGTGATAAGACTTGACAAGGGTGTTGCAGGTAGACACAGTTCTCCAGCAGATGGAGACAGTTTAATAAAAATGAACTTTGTAGTTCACCATCAACCCAGCCACTAGGGATGCACACGTCAGTGTATTTCTTCGTGCCGGTCCCAAGCCCGGGTAAATGGGGAGGGTTACGTCAGGAAGGGCATTTGGTATAAAACTTTGCCCAATCAATATGCGGACAATGATACAGAATTCCATACCTGATTGGTCGAGGCCCGGGTTAACAACGACCACCACCAGTGACGTTAGCCTACACGGTGCTGGTGGAAATTGGACTACTGTTGGCCAAAGGAGAAGAAGAAGAAGAAGAAGAGGAGGAAAGCATGTCCAGATAGAGAAGGAGAGAAAGAAGGAGAGGAGAGTGGAAGTGAGGGTAGGGACTTTGAATGTTGGCAGCATGACTGGTAAAGGTAGAGAATTAGCTGATATGATGGAGAGAAGGAAGGTTGACATTTTGTGTGTGCAATAGACAAGATGGAAGGGTAGTCAGGCCAGGTGTATTGGAGGAGGGTTTAAAATGTTCTACCATGGTGTGGATAGAAGGAGGAATAGGTAGGTGTTATCCTGAAGGAAGAGTATGTGGTGAGTGTTTTGGAAGTGAAGAGGGTGTCAGGGAGGGTGATGAGTTTGAAGCTGGAAGTTGAAGGTGTGATAATGAATGTTGTTAGTGCTTATGCTCCACAAGTTGGCTGTGAGATGGAAAAGAAGGAAAAATTCTGGAGTGAGTTAGATGAAGTAATAGAGAGTGTACCCAGGGGAGAGAGAGTGATGACTGGTGCAGATTTTAATGGTCATGCTGGTTAAAGGAACAGAGGTGATGAGGAGGTGATGGGTAGTCATGGTGTCAAAGAGAGGAATGCTGAAGGACAGATGGTTGTAGATTTTGCAAAAAGGATGGAAATGGCTGTAGTTAATACTTATTTTAAGAAGAAGGAGGAGCACAGGGTGACGTATAAGAGTGGAGGAAGATGCTCACAGGTGGATTATATTCTTTGCAGGAGGGTTAGTCTGAAAGAGATTGGAGACTACAAAGTAGTAACAGAGGAGATTGTAGCTAAACAGCATAGGATAGTGGTCTGTAGGATGACCTTGGAGGTCAAGAAGAGGAGGGAAGTGAGGGCAGAGTCGAGGATCAAGTGGTGGAAGCTGAAGGAGGAGGACTGCAAAGTGGAATTCAGGCAGGAGTTAACATGGGCACTGGGAGGTGTTGAAGAGCTACTGGACTGCTGGGAAACTACTGCAGAAGTGATAAGGCAGACGGCTAGAAATGTACTTGGTGTGACATCTGGAATGAAGAAGGAGGATAAGGAAACCTGGTGGTGGAACCAAGAAGTCCAGGAGTGTATTCAAAAGAAGAGGGAGGCAAAGAAGACATGGGACAGTCAGAGAGATGAAGAAAGTAGACAGGTGTACAAGGAGATGAACCGCAGGGCGAAGAAAGCAGTGGTGAATGCCAAAGATAAGGTGTTTGGTGAATTGTATGAGAGGTTGGACAGTAAAGAGTGAGAAAAGAAGATTGGGTAGACAGAGAGACAGATCTGAGAAAGATGTGCAACAGGTCAGAGCGATTAAAGATAGAAATGGAAACGGACTCACAGGTGAACAGAGCGTGTTGAGCAGATGGAAGGAATACTTTGAGGGGCTGATGAATGAAGAAAATGAGAGAGAGAAGACTGGATGATGTGAGAAGAGTGAACCAGGAAGTGCAGCAAATAAACAAGATGGAAGTAAGGGCAGCGATGAAGAGGATGAAGAATGGAAAGGCTGTTGGACCGGATGACATACCAGTGGAAGAATGGAGATGTTTAGGGGAGATGGCAGTTGAGTTTCTGACCAGATTGTTTAACAGAATCTTGGAAAGTGAGAAGATGTCTGAGGAGTGGAGATGAAGTGTACTGGTATCGATCTTCAAGAATAAGGGTGATGCACAGAGCTGTAGTAACTATAGAGAGTTAAAGTTGATAAAGTTTATGGAAAAGAGTAGTGGAAGCTAGGTTAAGAAAAGAGGTGAAGATTAGTGAACAGCAGTATGGTTGTATGCCGAGAAAGAGCACTACAGATGCAATGTTTGCTCTGAGGGTGTTGATGGAGAAGTACAGAGAAGGTCAGAAGGAGCTGCATTGTGCCTTTGTGGACTTGGAGAAAGCATATGATAGGGTGCCTAGAGAGGAGTTGTGGTTTTGTATGAGGAAGTCTGGTGTTACAGAGAATTATGTGAGAGTAGTTCAGGATATGTATGATGGCAGTGTAACAGTGGTGAGATCTGCAGTGGGAGTGACGGATGCATTTAGGGTAGAGGTTGGCTTACATCAAGGATCAGCACTGAGCCCATTCTTGTTTGCAATAGTAATGGACAGGTTGATGGACGAGGTTAGACAGGAGTCTCCGTGGACGATGATGTTTGCTGATGATATTGTGATCTGTAGTGAGAGTAGGGAGCAGCTTGAGGAGAACCTGGAGCGATGCTCTGGAGAGGAGAGGAATGAAAGTGAGTAGGGCAAAGACAGAATACATGAGTGTGAATGAAAGGGAGGAAAGTGGAGTGGTTAGTGAAAGTGACAACCCTTGTCATTGCAAGGTCACAGCACAGCACCTCTGCATTTAACCTATGCACACAAACACCGTGCAGCAGTGGGCAGCTATTGAAAGTGCCCAGGGAGCAGTGACAGGGACGGTACCTTGCTCAAGGGTACCTCAGGGCAACCTAATGGTGGGGAATTGAACCCACAATTTTCCGATGTCGGGTCAACTCTCTAACCACTAGGCCACCGCTGCCCAGGGTTAGGATGCAGGGAGTGGAGGTAACAAAGGTGGAGGAGTTAAATACTTGGGATCAGCAGTTCAGTGTAACAGTGAGTGTGGAAGAGAGGTGAAGAAGAGAGTGCAGGCAGGTTGGAATGGGTGGAAAAGAGAGGCTGGAGTGATTTGTGAGAGATGCGTGCCAGCTAGAGTAAAAGGGAAGGTTTACAGGACAGTAGTGAGACCAGCTATGTTGTATGGGTTGGAGACGGTGGCACCGACGAAAAGGCAGGAGGCGGAGCTGGAGGTGTCAGAGTTAAAGATGCTGAGATTTTCGTTGGGTGTGACGAGGATGGACAGGATTAGAAAGGAGTATATTAGAGGGACAGCTCAGGTTAGACGTCTTGGAGACAAGGTTAGAGAAGCAAGGTTGCGTTGGTTTGGACATGTCCAGAGAAGAGATGAGGATTATATTGGAAGGAGGATGTTGAAGATGGAGCTGCCAGGAAAGAGGAGAAGAGGAAGACCAAAGAGGAGGTTTTTGGATGTGGTGAGAGAGGACATGCAGGTGGTCGGTTTGAAGCAGGAAGATGCAGAGGACAGGAAGAAATGGAGACAGTTGATTGGCTGTGGCGACCCATAAATGGGAGTAGCCGAAAAAAAAAGAAGAAGAAGATTGTAGTTCACCACCAGCTTCTGTAACATTAAACATGTTTTTGTTTAATATGATCATTACATTTCTTTTACAAAAATACTAATTATTTATTATTTCAAATGTATTATTTCAAATTACTTGACAAATGTTTTACTTAAATGTGGGAAATCTATAATATTACAGAAAATGCATATTAATAGTTCCACATTTCAGTGTTTAAACTGTATAATTCGTAAAAGTGAATGTGCATCATTGAACAACAATACAATGCAATTATTAGAAAGAATTATTACAACAACAACAACAACAACAGCAATAATAATAATAATAATAATGAAATGAAAAATGAAAAAAAAACTGTTTACGTACCTTATTGCTTATACCTTATTTTCATACTTCATAGCATTTTTGTAATAAAACATCCCAGCATATCATCAGCTTTATTGTAAACCTAGGTTGTTTCCAGGAGCAACTAAGGACCATCTTTAAGCAATGATCCTGCACTGTAACTGGTTTCTGAGACAAAAACATGGGATGTTGTTTGAAATTGTTTCACACTGATCATATTATTCTAGGAAAGACAGAAATTCCTCGTAGTGGAGACCAACATGCCAATAAAGCATAGTGCGGAAGATAAGCAACTACATTATACCATTAATGCAGATTTTAAACTTAAAATTTAGGAACAGTATCCTGGAAGTCTGAAATCTTTCTAAATTTTAGCAGAAGTCCGACCAAACCACAAGAACATTGAAAGGATGCTGTGAAAGCATACATGTTTACTTGATTTGGTCTCTTGATTTGTAGAAGAAAATAAAGAACAAACTGAAAAGAACAAATAGAAACTCTTGCTCCAAAACTTTTTATTCAAAGTGAAACTGACAGCGTTATGGATCAGTAAGAAATGATTGCTTTCTGAGTTTCGATGTTGACTCTTGTAAATGCACACATGCAAGACTGAGTGATTAAAACTGATGGATTCTATTTGAAGAACATGGAAAAGGTTAATGAGACTATCTCTTTTAGAAAATTGTATCAACCCGTTCTGGATATCAGTGATGATATCTGATGTTTCTGCATTTGTGTGTGTGTGTGTGTGTGTGTGTTTGTCTGTGGAATATCTCACAGTTGAGGCATTGAGGCAGTACATAATCTCAAGCTTTATTCAAATATAACATGAGCAAACACTAAAACACTAAATAAATACCATGCAAATTCCAAATGCAACTACAATGTCACAAGAATAGTCATATTTTATTAACACATGCTCAACAAAGATGACCATCATCATTTTTTTGAGTGCACAGGTTCTCAACACACATTAATAGAGATAAACAATATTAATGCAACCCCACTCTTGGGCCATATCATCTTACCATACCATCTCACACACCTTCGTTATGAGCTTGTCTTCAGAATATTCCTGTTTTTGCATCTAAAATACTTTCACTATTCTGTAAATTCAAATTTAACTGAGATGTTTATCTGACCCTCAGTGTGTTTTCTAGGTTGATTGTCATCACTGTTTAATTTGTTTTCCGCTGCCCGCAGCGGTGGCCTAGTGGTTAGGGAGTTGGCCCTGCATCGGAAGATTGTAGGTTTGATTCCCTCACCAGTAGTTTGCCCTGAGGTACCCCTGAGCAAGGTACCGTCCCCTTCACTGCTCCCCGGGCGCTTTCAATAGCTGCCCACTGCTGCACGGTGTTTGTGTGCATGGGTTAAAAGCAGAGGTCCAATTTCATTGTGGTTCACGCTTGCTGTGCTGTGACCTCGCAATGACAAGGGTTGTCACTTTCACTACACTTTTTTAAAATTCTATCAGTATTTTTATTGATGTTAATTCAGTCATTACTTTTCATTAGAACAGGCATCCCTCATGCAAATAAAGATGTTCTAAATATAGAAACACTCGTTACCTGTTTTGGATTTGATAATGCCCAGACTCTACACTGAAAATAACATCATCAACAGGAACCGGAGTCAGAGATCAGATGGGGGCCTATTTTAGCAGTGTGATGATGTCACACTAGTAAATAGAAAGTGAAACTAAATTAGCCAAGAACAACCAGCTTTCAACTGCTGACTTTAACTGCTGGATATATGTAAATATTCATCACTGCAATCCTCCAAACGACAAAAATATAAGGTATGTACAGTTGATACGGTGGCTGAAGGTTCTTTCAATGAGGAATTTGCCTGTTCACCCACACACACACACACACACAGACACAAATACACACACTAACCACACCAACCTGACTTGAATGGTGTCCACCATTCTTTTTGCCTTAAACTGGCTAATAGTCATCTTTACATATTTGTAGCAGATTCAAGTTGCTGTGCTACTTGACTAGATGGCGCAGATTTCTCTTACATACTTCGCATACTTTATCCCTGCCATTCACCTTAAATACCCAGACCTGACCACCAGCTGGACATGCTTTATGTAATGCATAAGAGCAGCAAGCAGATAAATCACAGGATTGCCAGCTGTCATATTTCTATTAATCGTTTTGCCAGATTTGCGCATACTAAGCTATTGTGCTTAATTCCCAAACTTAACCACCAGACTCTTTATAATGCTTTAGTGCAGCAAGCATGAAGACTGAGTTTTTATTCATATGGTTTTGGTTTCAGACTAATGACCAGCACACTGTACATACAGGTGAAAATTGTTATGCTTTCTGCATGCACCCTTTTTTTGGGTGAAAACTTGAATGCATCCATAGAGAGTGGCTGACCTGTTTGTGTTGCCTAGCTCCTGGTATAAAACTAGCTTCAAAGCTACTGATGTGCTAATGACCATGAACTGAATTTTTAATTCATTGGCTTATTTGTGCAAAATTGAAAAATGGAAGCAATGATCTTTGCATTAGTTAAACAGACTAATCAGTAAGAAATCCTGTGAACTGTGGGAAGTATATCATGTGATTTCCTACAGTTAAATAGGAGTAGGATGGCAGAATCTTCATCACAAAATTCAAGCGACAACAGAAGAAAGAATATGGATGCACCAGATAAATGTAAGTTACACAGTTTACATGTGAACAAGTAATACGTGTGAGTGTAATTACATTAGACTGTTCCCTCTTTTTTCAAGTTTTTATTTCAAATCACTGCTAAACTCATGTTTGTAAGTTTAGGCACTGTGTTCATGTGAGAAGCTTTTAAGTGTGTTTAACTGACCAATGGTTTTACAGAGCAAGTTGCTGTTAAAGTATGGTATAATATATCTACAATTAATCAGAAACTACAGAATATGTCTTGTACATAAATGACTTTCTCTGTAAGAAGTGTGCTAAAAGAAAAGAGTGCTGTGTCTTCAAAATGTTTGTTCCCCCCCCTCCATATTTTTCTTATTTTACATATTTGTTAATATTTTATGCACCTAAATGGTTAATTGTCATGTTTGTAATGAAATCATAGACAAGGATACATTTTTAAAAGACTACGTAAATCAATAAAATACAGTTCATTATCCATCCATCCATCCATTTACTGCCGCTTGTCCCAAACGGGGTCGCAGGGGGGGTGCTGGTGTCCAACCCAGCGCACACAGGGCGAGGACGGGGGACGCACCCCGGACAGGTTACAGTTCATTAATACTGTTTAAATTGAACTGATAAGATTACACACTCGCATTTCATTCCCACTAGCCCTGTTGAATCTAACCATCACTTAAATCAAACCTTTAATATATCACTTTAGAAAGCTATTTCTATTCCTCTTCGAACTGAAGAGTCCAATGTGGGTGTTTTGTTGCATTTATTTCTGCTTCCTACTCAAAAATCTTGCAGGAAAATTTCTATGATTTGAAAGCACAAATTGATTATGTAGCAAGAATATGATACAAAGTATGAGAATAAGGCCACCTGTAAATTAGAAAGAAAGAAAGAAAGAAAGAAAGAAAGTAAATACATTTGATGTTGTCAAAATCCTGCATTTAATCTCATTGAAATGCCGTGGCAGGGATGAGCAGTAGCAGCTCTAGAAAAATACAGTTGGATTTAAATGTTTTGATGGTACTCATATTCTCCTTCAGTAAGAGGATCTGGAATGGTTTAGTGTGACAAATATCCCAAAATGCAAAAGGAGAAACTTCCTTGTTTTATTAAATTCTTGTTCTGTTCATCTTTCCTGTGCTCCGCAGTTGCATATGACAACAGCAGTCTCATGTCTGAGGATCAGTTCCTGTGTTCTATCTGTCTGGATATATTAGTTGACCCAGTCTCCACCCCATGTGGACACAACTTCTGCAAGACCTGCCTTGCTCAATACTGGGACAACACTCAACACTGCAATTGTCCATTCTGTAAAGAAAAATTCCCCAAGAGACCTGATCTGAAGATCAATACGACATTGCGAGAGGTTGTGGAACACTTCAAGAAGATAATAGATCAGAATAAACCTGAGGTTCTTTGTGATGCCTGCACTGGAGTAAAACTGAAAGCCCTGAAGTCTTGTCTGCATTGTGGTGTGACATTTTGTCAAAATCACTTAGAGCCTCATAATTATGTTCCAATACTTAAGGAACACAAGCTAATTGCCCCAGTAGAGAACCTGGAGGATTACATTTGCCAGAATCACAGGGGGCCTCTGCTGCTTTTTTGTAGAGATGACAAGAAATATGTGTGTCTTTTTTGCACCTTGACAGACCACAAGACTCACAATGTCATTCCTATGGAAGAGGAGAGTGCAGAGATAAAGGT
The DNA here is from genome assembly GCA_017165825.1 of Hepsetus odoe. Lineage (NCBI taxonomy): Eukaryota > Metazoa > Chordata > Actinopteri > Characiformes > Hepsetidae > Hepsetus > Hepsetus odoe. The sequence continues at coordinate 8,244,557 of CM029388.1, read as the reverse complement.
GGGAGTCACCTTTGCATACAAAAAGAAAATCAAAGGAATGTTTTCAGATTTAATTTTATAGCAAAAATTGTTTATGTTCTTCTTTGACCACAGTTACAGCTGGCAGGAATACAGACAGAGGTGGAAAAGATGATCCAAGACAGAATGAAGAAGATCAGTGACATCAAACACTCTGTGGCACTCATAAAAGTGGTTGAAATTTTGTTGTATCTTTTTTTATGCTGTTATTTTTGACTGTGTGCTTATCATACACTACAAATTTCTTCTTCCATTAGAGAAACACAGAGAAAGAGAAAGCAGACAGTGTTGAAATCTTCACTACTCTGATACACAACATCAAGGAAAATCAGGCTGAGCTGCTGGAAGGGATGGCTGAGACGGAGAAAGCAGCAGAGATTCAGGCTCATGGTCTCATTGAAGAGCTGGAGCAGGAAATCACTGAGCTGAAGAAGAGAAACTGTCAGCTTGAGCAGATTTCACACACTGAGGACCACATCCACCTTCTACAGGTCAGTGTTTCTCCAGCTGTTCAAATACAATGTAGCAAAGCACACAGCTACACTGTCCATGCCGTAAAGCGTTCCTCTCTCCTTCTGGACTCTAGGTTTACCCCTCTGTGTGCACCCCCCCACATAAAAAGATCTGGACTGACATCGGTATCAACCCACATCATTGTGTAGAATCAATGAGGAACACTCAGTCTGAACTTCAGAAGAGTCTCAGTGAAGAACTTATGAAAACTATTAATGAGATGTTGAGGAAAGAAGGTGAGAAAAAGTCCTTATGTCCTTATGTAAACACTTATGTCAGAGAAGATGCCTTAATTCAGAAGCCAAAGGAAAAAGAAATGTCTCTTTATCAGAGTTAAATAATCATTGGAAATAATCTTTAAAAATGTACTTTACATTATATTTTGTTGTAATTAGTCTTCACAGAACTGGAGAGGATTCAGCAGTATGCAGGTACAGTGTGGTCTTAATTTCCTATTAGACTTCATTCTCAATCATTGTTAAATCGGCATAACACCACTGTTGCCATTGAACTATATAAAGTTGGGCTTAGATTCTAGTCCGAGACCACCCTTTCATGCATTTAATTTTCAGTAAAAGCAATTGCAGGATCTTATTTTCAGAGCAGAAAATATATTTTAACAGAAAATGTCCAACCTATGTAGGGGCAGTGGTGGCCTAGTGGTTAGGGCGTTGGCCTCATGATTGGAGGATCGGGGGTTCGAACCCCTTCCCAATAGGTTGCCCTGAGGTACCCTTGAGCAAGGTGCCGTCCCCGTCCTGCTCCTCCCTGCGATGGGCTGGCGACCTGTCCAGGGTGCGTCCCCCGTCCTCGCCCTGTGTGCGCTGGGTTGGACACCGGCACTCCCCCGCGACCCCGTTTGGGACAAGCGGCAGATAATGGATGGATAATGGTCCAACATATTTGCAGCTTCCGTTCTTTTTGGGAGATTGGTTTTCAGCTTATTAAAGAAATCTGCAGATATATTTTCCAACACCTCTATAGTTCAGTTGTAGAGGTTGGTTGCATTTTCTGCTTCTCACAAACCAGGTATGTCCATAGACACTCAGTACTGCTGAGGTCTTGGCTCTGGGGTGGCCATTCCATTCTTCTGAGGACATCAGCAGCTGATTTGCTTGATTTGCAAATTGTCTGTTGTCTTTTTTCTTTTTCCCTCTCTCAAAAATGACTTCATGACAACTACATTTACATTTACGGCATTTAGCAGACGCTCTTATCCAGAGCAACTTACATGTCCTAATTACAGGGACAGTCCCCTCTTGCTCAGGGACCCAGTGGTGGTAGTGGTGCTAGAGGTGGGATTTTAACCTGGGACCTCTTGAGCCAGAGGTTAAGTACCCTACCACTAGATCACCGCCACCCAACTACATACCCAAAGTGTTGAATTGCCATCTCACTGTGGAAGGATGGCCAGATTGTTCTTATCTTAAACAGAAAAAAAATAATCTTGATTTTTTTTTCTCTAGAGGTGCAGCTTGTAAGAGAATAAATGAAAAATCAGTCATGACATGTTTGGAGTGCAAATATTATTCTTTAGTATTGCACTGGAGCTATAAAGCAAAAACTGGTAACAAACACAAGAAATCAGACCACTACTCAAACTTTTCCTCAAACTCTCAACCACCTCAAGTTGCCTCCAGAACTTCATTAAGGTGACTTGTCAGTATGGTTAAGATCATACTATGTATTACCATTTTTATGATGGTTGTACAACAACAACAGCAAAAACTGTTGTACATCAGCATGTCTACAAATATACTGTCATACTGTCTCCTAAACCACAAGGCCTGGTCTATGCCACATTTCAGAAGAGCTAAATGTGGTTTAATAAAGTTAAAAGAGGTTAAAAGGGTGTATATGGAAACAATTTGGGTGATTTATAGCTCCAGGTTTCAACCATGTAAGCAGTTGGATTCCAAGCATGTCTTGATTTCATCTGTAGTAAGTGGAATATTGCACATATTAAGCTTTTTTTTTAAGGCAAACTATTTTTTTAAAAGCTCTCAAACCACATATATTTCCCAGTGCAGTTTTGTAAACTTAATTTTGTTTTTGCTGTCTAATTACCTTCTACCTAATCTTCTTTAAAAATTCCTTCTGAAGAACGAATTACTCTTGACAATTACACAAGGAATTAAATAATGCAAGGGTGGTCTTCATACAGTACTGTATACAGACATGAAATTATTGTCCCACAAATAATTTTTTTTAGTTTTTTAATTATGGATTAATTTGTTACTGGCATGTTTCTTTCACTGTGTTTCTCTCAGTGGATGTGATTCTGGATCCAGACACAGCTAATCCCTATCTCATCCTGTCTGATGATGGAAAACAAGTGGCACATGAAGACACAGTGAAGAATTTTTCTGACAACCCAAAGAGATTTGATTATTGTGTCTGTGTTCTGGGAAAGGAGGGATTCTCCTCAGGGAGATTTTACTATGAGGTGCAGATCAGTGGAAAGACTGAGTGGGATTTAGGAGTGGCCAGAGAGTCCATAAACAGAAAAAGGATAAATTTAGTGAACCCAAAGAATGGCTTCTGGGCTGTGACTCTGAGAGATGGAAAAAAATACGAGGCTAGTGCTGGTCCTTCTGTCTCGCTCTATCTTAGAGAGAAACCCCAGAAAGTGGGAGTGTTTGTGGATTATAAGGAAGGTCTGATATCCTTTTATGATGTGGGTGCCAGGTCGCTTATCTACTCTTTCACTGGTCAGTCTTTCACTGGGAAACTGTATCCATACTTCAGCCCTAGTTTTAATCATGGGGGTAAAAATTCAGCTCCACTGATCATAACACCTGTATTCAAAAGGCCCATATCACAGAAAACTGTGAAATAAGAGTCTGATGCTCTTCATGCATCTTATCAGGGTAACCAACTGGTGTGAGACTTGAATCCACAATCTTCCAATCATGGGGAGAAATACCTAACCACTAGGCCACCATCTGCAGTAACTAAGTCTGAGCAGTTTGTTTTGCTGAGTGATTATTTGAAGCAACCCAACTGGTTTATTAGCTTCTGTCTGTTTCAAGTAACTTTATGAAATATTACACTGAATGATTTTGTTTCTGAGATTTCAATGTAGTGTCTCTAACAGTGTAGTGGACAAATCAGGTCTGGCTTTTGATCTGTCACACATCTGTCATATTCAGGGTTTTTTTTTGTCTCTGATGTTATACTGAACTGATATAAAGATATTCAGAAAAAATGGCACTGATTACCATGATAAAAAGTAATACTGAGTGATATACAATTCTTCACTGTTCTCTTTCATCTGTTTTCTCTTTCACAGTGTATAACTTTCTGTTAGCCAGTAGATGGTAGCAAAGAATGACTCATGAAGTTCTTCCTTCTACTACTATAAAATCTAACAGTAAAAGTTGGTGCCATCTTTGAATTTGAGGTTGCGTATATTAGCAGTGTAACACTGCACTATGGATGGACTCTGATCACATAGTTTAGTGAGGCACTAATATAGCATACCATCAATAACTTACTTACGCTTTTTTCTTATGCTGCAATTAACCAAATGGCCGTGGGGTACAAACCTTTAATAACTAGCAATAATACTAGCCATTTCACAGACTGTTTAACCAAATTACACTACAATACCTAAAACATTCTTCATATTAACTGTTGAATATGAAGTGCAAACTCTGAAGTAAGAGGTAATTATTACACTGAAATGCATAGAAGGTTCAAAGTAAATGAAAAAAGACAGGATACAATACGTTATAATAGGAAAATAATTAAAACTGGAATATAAACTGAAAAAATTTAATATTACACATTTCAGAATAAGAGTTAATGGCAAAAAAAACGTTATCCCCTTATACTTAACAATTTAATTTTCCAGTTTTTCTAGTTTACTCATGTGACATCAAGTCAAATTTACTGCGTTTGTGTAGAAACAACCTCCATATAGTTATAAATCATTTCTCCTTTATTAGCATAATAGCTCGAAGCAGAAGTTAAGAATTTCAGTGTGACTTCTTCATTACTGCACAGTGGATGTGGGCATTATCAGGTGTGTGAACATCGTCTTATTTTTCAATCCTTCAGTAAGATCAGATCCAAAAACTATACTAACAGCTTGCAGAAAACTTGCTGTAAACCCCAGAAACCAGTCAGTTCAAATTACAATAAATTCAATCCAGCTGTGTGCATCTTGGCCAAATTATTAAAGCATCAATTAGTGGCACATACTCAAACTATAGTGACCCCAGCTTCGCACTGTCCCACACCCAGCCCAACACACCAGACCTTCACACCCCACACAGAGTGCCCTTCAGGAAATCCTAGAAGGTCCCAAATGTCCTCCCTGTCAACACTGTTCCCCCTCACTGATACTGTCCACTCCCTTCTAGAATACAGTGCTCTCAACTAACACTGTTATAAAGATCATCCTTTCTTCATCCAGATGGCTCTAGAATATCACTCCTGTTCATGCTGTTCTAGAAAAGTCTTGCCCAGTTTCCATCATTTTATATCTTTTCACGTTGCTCTAAAATGTACTCCATTTACAGTGCTGCAAAATGTTTTCACGTTCACATTGTTATAGAATATATTGTTTTTTCAATCTGCCCTAGAAAATTCCCCTAATTCACACACTTTCTGTTCCCTAGAATTTTTGTACAATTGCACATAGTTCTCAAATGACCTCTTTGCCTTTGTTTATGGCTTGTCCATTCTTTTTGGATATGCTTTAGACAGCTGTAAATGTTGGAGAATGTTTCATCTGTTCTCTGGTCTTGACTCTGAAATAGTTTAAAGCATAGTGCCAACATCAGAGTGTTGGTGGGCTTCACACACCTCTGCCTGGCAGCAGCCCTCCTTTACAGCTCTGCCGTCTGTCCTTTCTCTGACACACACGTTTTTGTCAGCTTTTACAGGCTCTGTTTGTCTTCTGCCTTGCTTGAATCTTCAGCTGGATGTCAGTAGCTAATGGTCATCATACACTCTCAATTTTCATTTCTGTCTCTCTCTTTGAGTTGCAAGTGCAGGGATTTTCTATTCTAAACGCAGACATATCCATTTCAGTCTGGTTGGAAATGTGATCTGTGGCCAAGCGGTGTCTCCACTCCCCCTACAGTCTACAGCACATGCAGGCTTTGTTTTGGTTACAGATAAAATCACCAAAAGAAAAGAGCGTGAGTGAGGGTTTGGGGGGGGGTGTATATGGGGGTGTATGGGGTATATGGGAGGTAAATGGGGAGTCAATGGGGTGGGGGGTTCAATGTCTGACTGCAGACCTCCAGGGGAAAAGTGGAGGAAGTGATACAGGCTAAAGAGAATGATGTCCTTGCAGAATTCAATGATGTCCTTGCAGGGACAATGTAGCTGTCACCAAAATGATCATCTCACATACTAATTTCAAGCTCAAATGAACAAATTGTTTTATTTCGTAATAAATTTCAGCATATTCTCAATTGCAAAACAGTCTTGCAAAACCATGGAAATTCTCATTTTCTAACCCATGTAATCTCTTCCCAAAAAGAACCTCGAATTATTATTATATTTGCCCTTATAAATCCTCTAATAACTGAGCATGCTATTAAAATAAATAATCTCAGTGAAAAATGTTCAGAAAGTAGTGTGGTTTGCAATTGGAGTATATGAGATGTTATATTAGTTTTGGTGGATAATGGAGCAAATCTGGAAAAGTTTCAGGTTTTCATAGAATTTAAAGGACAGGATCCATCTGTCCGAGTGCTATAAGCTAAATTCATTGCTACAAGTTTTCCTCACTTTTTAATAAGATTAAGCAAACACTGCTGGAATTTCAATACATACCACTGACTCACCAGAACATATTGTCTATATAGGGTCACTAGGCTGATGCTGCTTAAGGAGTTGGCCCCAGGATCAGAAGGTCAAAGGTTTGAATCCCAGACCAGTAAAGTTTCCCAGAGGTGCCCTTGGGCAAAATTTTCATCCCCATCACTGCTCCTAGGTGCTTTGTCAGTAGCTGCCCCCTGCTGCAGTAATGACAAATGTATAAATTTAAATGCAGGTGTAATTTAGATTTGTGTACCTTTGTAACAATGTGCTCACAATGACAGAATAGTCACTTTCACCTTAAATAAACCTGTTGTAGGGTGTTTCTGTGATGTCACAAAATGAACTTCCATATATTCACTACCCAACCTGCAGTAGTCTATCATTCACACTGAAGTCATGGCCAATTTCAGACCAGACACATTTTGCTTGAGGCACATTTCAATTACCATCAGTCAAGCAACACAGTCTTTGAAAAAGCAATGGGTTCTTTGACAATGCAACAGAAGAAATGTTTCTTCTTAAAATCTGATAAATGATTTCTGCTTCACAAAATTAAATTCAAAAGAATCTAATCAAGAACCTTTAACCAGGGCCGAGTTTCATTTTTAAAATAAAGAGGATTGAAAAATAGTAGTGAAAAAATAGAAATATGGTTGTATTTGGTGCATTAAACAACACAAATTCAACAAAAAGTTAAGTAAAGATTATCATGTAGATAGATTTATAGCAATTAAAAAAACTGCAACTACTTTTCTTCCGCCTGCAGTGTCTTTTTGTGTTGTTTTTGCTCTACTAACATGCATAGTTTGTCTTTCCCTCTCTCTCTCTCTCTCTCTCTCTCTCTCTCTACTCTCTCTCTCTCTCTCTCTCTCTCTCTCTCCCCTCCCTCCTCTCTCTCTCTCTCTCTCTCTCTATCTCTCTCTCTCTCTCTCTCTCCCTCCTCTCCTCTCCCTCTCCCTGCCACTCTTTCTCTATTTTTCAAGTGTTTCTCATTAGCGATGGCTCTTCTGGTATCTGCTGGGAGGCGTGGTGTGCTGTGGTGTCAGTGTGTGTGTGTGTGCGCGTGTGTGTGTGTGTGTGTGTGTATGTGAGGTGTGGAGTGCCAGACATATGGAGTTGATCAGCAGACTGGGTGCTTTGATGTTTCTTTTGAGCAGCTGACAGGCTGACCAGCAGAGCAGGTGCGACACAAGACCTTCCTCAGCTCTGCAAGCAGAAGGAGAGAGTGAGAAGAAGGAGAAGGACAGAGGAAGAGAGAGAAATTGTGAACAGAAGGAAAAAAGAAAGACATTTGGTGTGACTGCTCCTTGTTTTGCTATTCCTTTTTTCTCTCTCACTCTCTTTGCTCCTCTCATTCCATTTCTCTCTCTCTCTCCTCTCTCTCTCCATTAAGCCAGACTCTCTCTCACTCCCTCGGAACTTTTCTCCCTCTGTCCCTTTCTCCCTCTCTCAGTCTTTCTCACTGTTTAAATGGCTGGGTGAGAGAAGGGGTGGTATTTGAAGGCTCTCTGAGATGCAGGAGCTCCCCAGAGTGGGGGAGTGAGAGGAACTATTGATGCATCGTCCACACATAAAACTGCAGAAACAGAGGAGGAGAAGACCCGGCTTTTTTCTCTGAAGGGCCCAAAGAGCCCTTGACCACTAAGCCAGAGTCCAGTGTGAGAAGGAGAGAATGAAAGAAGGCTCAGAGAACAGAAGCAGGACACTAGGCTGACCACTAAACCAAGAAACCAAATACAAACATCTGGAGAACAAGAGAAAGTAGAAGAAAGAAGAACAAAAGGCTAACCACAACTATAAATCCTTTATAACAGATCACCACTACAGGAACTTTGTCTTGCTCTTCTATGCTGTGGTTGCCATGGCAACTTTGAGACTTTCAATGACTTTTTGGTCCTCTCTGGTGCTCTTGACGCTGCTATGGTCCCAAACGTCCAACAGTCTGCCCTCTCAAGCCATAATAAACGGCTCAAGCCTCTACAGAAGCCGCGGCTGTCCAGCCAGTGCAGGAGAATACGGAGGGAATAGGTGGAGCGTCTGGGACAGGCTTTCGCCGCCAATGTCGGCTGCTCGAGCGTGGTAGGTCCACCTGGACCTGATATTTCTGGTGGACAGAGTCATCCAGTGTGGAAACGACAAGCTTTGGCAGTGAGCTGCGTTTTCGCAGCTACCCATCTGAAACCCTGTGGCACCGGAGCACGCTGTGGCCTAAGTGACCTTCAGCTCAAGGCACGTGGTGACCAGAGTGGACTATGTCTCAGCGCCCAAATTTCACCAGCACAAGTGCTCCCTCTTCAGCAAAGAGATTCCATCCATCACCTACAGAGGAGGTGGAACATACTAAAGGGCATTCCAGGCGTGTGACAGTAGATGGGTGTGGAGATATGTGGGATAGTATGTGAGAAGAGCCTTCTTGGAGGTATAGTTGATCCTGGATGTTTGTGGCTGTGGGTATGTGCGAATCTTTACCATTGAAACAAACTGTATGTCAGGTAGGTGAAAATATTTAATAATTTAAAAATGAGAGAAATGGAGGGAGAGAGAGTGAGAGAGAGAGAGAGAGAGAGAGAGAGAGAGAGAGAGAGAGAAGAGAGAGAGAGAGAGAGAGAGAGAGAGAGAGAGAGAGAGAGTTTGAATGTTCACATTTTAAGCATCATGAGCCATAAAAATTTAGAGAATGAAAGAGGTACTATATTATCATTATTATTTCCTTTTTATATTACTTGGAAATATCAGCTGTCTTTCATACATTTAATTACAAATGGACATAAAGGAGATTACCCTTATATCCATTTTTTTTACACCAAAGCAGGTCTCCTGTAAGTACTATTTTATACACACACACATGCACACGTACACACACACAGAGGGAGAGAGAGAGAGAATGGAAAAACTAAATTTCTTTGCATAAAGAGGAAAACAGAAGTGATGTCGTTGGTACATTGTCAGTGGATGAGAATAACTTATTATGGATAATGCAGTTCACAGATGGAATGTAGGAACTGCCTTTAGACTGACTGTATCTTATCTCTTCCCCATTCTCCTTTTATATCTATTGGCTGAACAGTAAATTCATAGATGCAGTGTCCCTAAATGCCCTGAACTCACCATACATTCATGTGTGATTCATTATTTTATTGCAAAGGGGGAAAGTGAAGGGCTGTGTGGTACTGATATGGTTCTACATCTCATATCCCTCACTCCACTCCCTCACTTTGTGTAGGTTCTTATCTAGAGGGTTGGAATAGCAGAGGACATTCATCACAGTGTAGAGCAGACACTGCAGGGTGAAACAAGGAAAGCCTTTTACAGAGTCTGCCTATGGTCCACTATAAACAGTTACAGGGAGTATTCTGTAGTGATGAACTGTATACATTTGGTGCTTGGTAATGTAGTATTATATATTGATGGGTGCTCTTATGGAGAACTTATGGAGAAGTCTGAAAGCAGATACCCATAGCATTGTGCTGTAAGTAATGGAGGGAGAGGGGAAGCTATTTGTGCTCTCTTAGACTTCATGCCACGTTTGGCTGAAGTATCACTGGGGAACCTCCCAACCTCCCAGTGACAGGACCAGCTCTTAGACAATTGCACCACCCAGGAGCAGGTGGTTACATTTTTGTTTGGCTGCATAGCTAATATAATGAAATATAAGACAGCTAACCAGATTGATTATTTTTTCCCACTGTTGCATTTTTTTGTTGAATGGATGAATTGTATATGGTCTCCCACTGAACATGCCTCCAAACTGATTTCATCCCCCTGTTTTGAAGACAAAAGCTGCAGCTGATGGCTTCCTGGCTCTCTTTGCAGCAGTGAGAATAATACAGGAAGGAATAGCCTCTTATCCTTTTAAACATTTTCTGTACTTAGGCATGTAACAGTGATTCATTTCATGCTAATTCTGGGACTTAGACAAGAGACAAAGATAACAGAGAAACATTCTCTCATTTGAGCAACACCTAATAAATGAACTTTTCCCCTTTCTCTGACTCTGTATGCATGACTTTCCATGTCTGGCTTGAGTAAAGTGTTTGGAATTAGACTACAGTACATGACTTATCACTCTCTCTCTCTCTCTCTCTCTCTCTCTCTCTCTCTGCAGTCTGACACTCCTGAGTTCTTGAGTTCACTCTTAAGATGGTATTTGGAATTTTACAGTTCACACTCTCTTTCCATTAGAAAAATAACGTCCACTTATTACTTTTGTCATTGAAAAAAATTGGCACATTTTTTTGTTCTTCCACACCATTTTCTTCAATCTTGATGTACTAGAGATTTGGAAGTTTTCCTGGATTGACACTTTTCCATCCAGTGTAGAGGAAAAAGTTGAATTCAGGTCTTTCATACACAACAACAGTGATGACAGTGTGCACTGTAAAAAGAGGGCCATTGAAATTACTAAAATAAGATTAAGATGCTTGCATCATTTCCACATGAAATGGGAACACAGCTGTGAAAATTTGATGACTTTTTTCAATACATGGGGACTGAAGGTTATATAAATGGGTTTGATGGTGGGATAAAAGTCAGAATGGCTGTAGAAGTCTTACAGTACTCATTCTGAAGGAACTGTGTGCCTTTTGATTGTTCTTATGAAGGGGAATCTTTGAGAGCACATAGCTCCTGCTCTCCCGCTGTGATTTTGGACCTCCCCCTGCTTTTCTTTCTCTAACGCAGCCAGGTTCTCTTTCCCTGGAGATTAGATCTCTGTACTGAGGATTTGTCTTCAGGTTTTCGATGGGATACCATGAGCTGCCAGGGCCTCCACTCATTCTCTCCTGACAAAAATGGAGCCAAAACTCTCAGTAGTCTCTCCATACTCTCTCTCCTTTTCTTTCTCTCACTCTGAATTCTTTCCTATGTCTCCAAATTCTTCACCTGGCCACTTTTCTGATTAAGTCCAGGAGATACACATTATATGTCAAAGTCAGTGACCGACTAGATTTTAAAATTGCAGTTACAAATGACGTCTTTCTCCCTAATGAAATATTTGGATGGTCTGTTGTATGGACAGTAATTGTAGTAATGTTTGATCACATTTTAGGAATTTGTGTGTAATATTTCCAGTAAGAAAGAGCAATTTTGCTTCGCACACTCCTATACACACCAAGAGCAGCTGGGTCTTCTCAAACTGCATCAGACCCTGGATGGCCATGTCGATTTTTCAGCTGAATGTTTGGGGGTGCTTTTGCGCAATAATATGTGCTCAGACTGCCCTAAACCCCTTGTTCCAGCACAAATTCCAGAGAGAGGTGTTTTGAAGGACGTTGACCCCTCCAACATGGTGTTTTGAACCCCAGGACAGTGGGGGGAAGACCTAGACATATCAACTGCTGCACATTTCCCACACTATCTGGGGAAAACCATCTGCAACCACCCACACCCCCCCAACTTTGAGTAAGTGTTACATGAAACAAAGAGGAATTAAAGCACAAACCAGACATAAAGGTATTGAGAGAGATCAAAGATCTTTTATATGAAAGTGAACACACAAAAACACTCTACACACACACACATACTCACTCCAAATATGCTGAAGCAACACTGGTGAGATGTGCAAATGTTGGTCCAAATGAACATGAAGGCAGTGATTTCAGTGCAGGTGTTCAGCACTTAAAATGGGAAAGTTTTATCACTTTATTAATGAGGAACAGAGGTGGGCACATCTGGGCCAAAATTGTCATGGCTAATTACAGAGCACAGAAAGAAATAAAATAAAGACAAGAAAGGCAAAGCAAGATGGAAAAAAAAGATGAAAGTAAAATGTGCTTAAATGAGACATTTTAAAATGAAAATTGCTAGAAATATATAATTTAGTAAATTTTCCTCTTGATGCTGAAACACACTTTTGGCCATGGCTTGCTTTTTTTTCCTGGTTTGTTTCTTTTTTTACTGAGCCTAAAGGCTAAGTAGCTATTGTAGCCAGTGCTTATGCAATCTGAATTCTGATTTATAATGCAGACTAAATTGTTGATTTGCTGATTTGTTCACAGATAGACTTGTTATTGTGGTTTCTGAGACTTTAAACAATGTAATTCATTAAGATAATTAATATTATGCACACCAAATAGCTTAAAGATGCCTGCTATGATTGTTTGCTTTGTGATGTACATTTGTTAATATTTATAGCACAGTTTATTCATAATTCATAGTCTTTGAAATGCATTTACTTTTGATGTAGTTTAAGCCAAGGATGCAACTTGTGCAAAGCAACCACATTAAGCTCATAGCTCCAATTAAAAAAACAAGTAAACAAATATCCACTCCAAACAGGTTTTGGCTGATGGACCAAGTAAGAAGAATGATCGTAAACTATATTTTTCTCCAAACTACCACTTTAAGAGAAAATGAGAAAAACAAACGGTGCTGTTTTGGTCCCTGCTGTACTGATAAAGGAGAAAGCCCTGACACTTCCTGCAGCAGTCTTTGGGCTGCTAATAGGGATTGATGAGCAAGATCAATAAGAGAGGCAGGCCTCTCTCCCCAGAGCCTGATAAGGCAGGCAGGAATGCCTTTAAAGCACATTAGGCCTGCAGACAAACAGATAAACCCCACTGGTGCCTATCCACCCCAGCAAACTACAACACTCTGCAGACTGAGGATAAATGAGTTGTCTAACGTGTATGTGGAGCTGAATGGAATTGGTGGTTTGGGTGTAACAAATGGCTGACAGTAGACCACATTGTAATCCATCTCAGAGTACTTTAATTAGAGTCCGCTTTAGGTTTGTATGCCCTATCTGCATTTGAGTAAAACTAAATAGGACAAAATAAACATAAGCCAATAATAAATAAACACATGGCCTTTTATTCAGATGCACTGATAGCAAGAACAGTGGTATTTTGTATTGTGTCAGGTTATACTGTAAATGCTTCAATAGTATATAGTTGTTGTCATAATAAAACCAAAACCAAGTTTTATGTTTGAGTAATTCAAAAGTAATTCCCTTTCTATTGGGCCATTTATCATTAGATTTTGACTCAAAGTTATGGGTAACCCTTTGAAATAATGTTTTAAAAAGGGGCTTTTTAAAAAATATTTTTCAATAACCACTTTTGGTTCTCAAAGGAACCAATAAAAGAACATATTAGAGTACCTCCAATATAAATATTATTTAGCTATTAAACATATAGACTTCCTAGACCTGTTTAAGGAACCAAAAGTGGCTAATTTATAGGATGATGAATGAGATTTTCACATGTCACTATAAATCATAGCTATTTTATTATTAGTTTGTTATTTCCTGGTTTATTGTAGTACCTGCACAACCCATTCAAAGAAGACTTCTCATTCAAATATTAAAAATTCTAACAGCAGTAACTGAAAGTTTGGGTCAGACTTTTAAACCCTGCAGTGGTCATTTCCTGTCCTCACACCCCCTCACCGCCTCTGTTTTCCTCCCTGCAGTCCACAGAGACTGACAGATTTAAATAACAGGATCAAAGGTGAAGGAGATGAGGATAGAGAGAGCATGTTTTCTTTCTGTTCTGTTTGAGAAACTCATGTGGACCTGGACTGCACTCAGACTGCTGTGAGGCGCAGTAGATGTTTGTTCTGTGCACAGAGAGCTACGTTTTCTTTCTATTAACCATAACTGTCATCGCTGTTTTACATTCGGCTCCTCATCTCTCAATCCACCTCCCCTCAGCCGGGTCTGAGTAATGATGGAAAATCCAACAGGGCAAAAAAGTTTCAATACAGTGATTAGCAGAGGGGGGAGAAAGTGGTGCTGAAGTTGCTGAAAGAGAGCTGTTGCTAAAGCTGGTGCAGCCAGAGAGAGATATTGACCAATCATGAAAGGAAGATCGTAATTAAGATAGATTAGGTATAATAGAAAAGGTTTGGCAACGTAAAGTCAAAGCACTTATAAGGGTGGGGAGATACCACAGAAGAAATACTTTTGGCTCCTAAAAAAAGAAATTAGTGTTTCTTTGAAGAACCATTTTTATGTGGTGTTTCTTTCTGAAGTCCTACAACCACTCTTTCAACCCCAAAATCAAAAACTTTCATTTTATTTAAGGAAAATATCTGTGCAACTTAACCCAAATTGCAGAGGCTATATTTTTGAACAGGTAGCACTGCTCTTAGAAAAGATGCTTTTCCACCATATTAAAACCCAGACCTTATAATTCAGCATAATTTGTTATAATTTGTGTTTGTTTGTTTTTTTGAAGGATTGTTCAAGAATTACTATACAGCTGACCTCACCATTGCACAACACGCTCGTAGATTCATACGGGATTAAAACCACTGATTTCATTATGAAGCACAAAATATAACACCTGTCCTGATAAAAGTAGTCCAACATCAAATGGTAAACACTCAGATTGGTACAGGAGCACATAAGGCCAAACAGTTAAGAGTTGAGAAACAGAAAAGTAGTGAAAGTTGTGGAAACACAGAGAGACAGTTGGGGGACAATGGAGAGCAGTGGTGAGAAAGAACTTTGTTCTGTCTGAGGCAAACGTGATCTATTACTTCCTGAAATTTATTATTTTGGATCACTTGTGGATCAGGCAGAGGAGAGTCAGTGAGTTTTCACACTGAGAGAAAAAGCCAGCTATTGACTGCGCTCTGGCAGCTTTTTGCTCCAGACTCATAACCGCTGCTGAGGCAACACAAAAAATCCAGTTTGTCCAACTGTCCATCAGTCCTGTGCAGTGAAAGCGCTTTATGTGTCTGTTTGTGTTTTTCTGGCAATGTTTTAAGCTCTTAGTAAGGATCGACTTTCCAGGAGATGATTATTAAATAAATGATCCCTATATAGATATTTTATTTGCCATTTAATTTGAAAAATGTAAAAGCAAAACATTCAGTTAAGAAATATTTTTCTAAAGTACGATATTCCACAAAGAAAGGAATACAAAGACGTGTATGAGTTTTTGTTACTGTGTGAGGACCTGTGGTTATATGTCTGTCTTTAGATTCGTTGTTTGGATGTGGAGGCAGTTGTGTTGGTACTGGCCTCTGGAAGCAGAGGTTGTTTACACACGTTCATTTCAGAGCCCCAGTCTGAAAATTTAAACTCTGTCTATCCTAGCTTCTGTAGGACTGGAGATGCAACTTTCACTCACAGGATGAGGTGTGTGTGCATACGTGTGTATGTGTGTGTGTGTGTGTAGAATAAAAAAGGCAGTCCTTTTTTACTTCATTTAATTTGTTTCATATTTTCTGCTTTTGTCTTTCTGAAAATGATCTGTTTCACATCCTGAGCTCAACTGAAATAGATGAACTCAGGATTTGGAGTTGGAAAAACATATTTGCTGGTCGTCTGAAGGATTAAGACAACACTCAAAAATAAAAACAGAAGAACAACTTTGGTTCCCTAAAAAATAGTTGAATTTAAAAACTAATTCTGTTGAGGTTGTTGTGAAGCCTTTTATTTTATTAAGTTTTTTTTTTTTTACTTACACATCTTATTTACAAAAACGCCTCTCCTGGGTTCTTCTAGAAAATTGCTGAAAAAATAAATACCTTTTATAAGAATAAAACCCAAAAGCCCCAGACAGCCATATGGCTACCTACACTGTAACTTTAGCTAAAAAGTATCAATGCTACACTTGTAAAAATACAGGTGCCTAATAGCATTCTTTGGAGTGATGCCATGGAAAAACCAATGCATTTTTTCTTAAGAACTTTTCAGTAGAAATTTCTTTAAAGAAACCAATGTAAAGATTAGAAGGAAATGTGGTCTTTCTATGGCTTTGCTCTGAATAACCCTTCTTTGTTCCTTTATTATTAAGAGTGTAGTTTTTTTTTTTTGGTCTGCTCTGTGATATTCCCTGTGGGTGCTGTTATGTGTTGTATGACAGAACTGGAAACTATAAAAATCCAGAAACATTCTGAATTATAAAACTTTGATAAACAAGGTGCTAATAAGCTGAAGGACTGTATTAGTGTTTATCACAAGACCCAGGGTACTAGCAGCTCTGCAACAGGGATGCCAGGCGTAACACTTTAAACTCCCAGTTTTGGCCTCCTGTGCCCTCCTTATAGTTCAGTGTAATTTAAAGTTTTGAGGGAGATACTGTAGGTGCCACTGACACCACTCTTTCACCAACATATTTTTGTGTGTCTGATAAGAAGAGTGAGCATACCACTGCGAACATACCAAGAGGAGGCACTGAAGTGGTGAGTGAATTGCAGCTCCACTATCACTGAAAGCCATTTTTATTCTATACTACAGTTCCTGTTGGTCACACAGTTACACCCTGAATTACCGTTATTTATTTATTTAAATATTTCTGTATATATTATTTATTTACATTTATTTTGCATTTTGTATTCATATATTTGAGTCTTTGCTGAAAAGGTTGGGTCTAAGATATTTTATTGGCTGGATTTGTTATTTTGGACATTACTCTTCATTCTGCAGGTTTATGTTCTGTGTGTTCGAGACAGCGCTCACTTGCACCGTTACTTCATTGTGGCACATACTGGCCTAGGATTTCGAACAAGAAAGATATTAGTCAGAATATTTTCCAAATATGAAATTGTTGCTGGATGTCATCAGTGACTGAACAAATGGTACCCACTTTTGTGGAAACAAATTGCTTTAAGGAAAGAAAGTAAAAAAAAAAAATTAGACAGATGGGTTTCATGGTGAATATGAAAATAAAAACTACTGCAGTTGCTAAGTAATTACTAAGCAATCAACATGATTTGTCTGCTCCAGAAAAAAATGTTTGCTCCGGCAAAAAAGTGGACTATGTTAATACCTGATCACTTTCCATTGCTTCAGGATTCATCACTCATTATAAACCAAACTCACAGAGATCTAAAGCCGAGGCTGTTTTACAGAAATAATAATAATAATAATCCTTTATTTATAATCCCACGAATGGGAAATTCGTTCTCTGCATTTCACCCATACACACATGTGCAGCAGTGGGCTGCTATTGAAAGCGCCCGGGGAGCAGCGATTGGGACAGCACCTTGCTCAAGGGTACCTCAGGGCAACCTACTGGGAAGGGGTTTGAACCCCCGATCCTCTGATCATGTGGCTGACGCCCTAACCACTAGGCCACCGCTGCCCAAAAGTGTTCCTCCGTCCCTGGGTGGGCTCGAACCACCAACCTTTCGGTTAACAGCCGAACGCGCTAACCGATTGTGCCACAGAGACTGGGATCACAAAGATCACAAAGGCGTAACTGCTTTTCTTCTTGTAGATATGTATATGTATATATATCTTGTAGATATGTATATGTTGGAACGATAGATAGATAGATAGATAGATAATTTATAATTTATTGTTTATTTATTTATAGCTCCTCTACTTTTTCTCCTGTACTTGTTCCTCTTTCTCTATATCTTTATATTTTTTTATATATTTTTTCTTTTCTTCTTCTGTACACCTGTCACTTTTATAAGAGCCCTGTAACGCCCAAATTTCCCATTCGTGGATAATAAAAGATCACTCTATTTTACTCTACTCTACTTTCACAGGAAGGTCAGGCAAAGTCAATGATCTTAAAATGCTGGCCAAAATTTATTTAACCTGCAACATCAGAGAGTAAATAAATAAATATATGGGATCTCTCTTTCTTTTTTTCACTCTCTTCTCCATCTCCATCAAGATCAATATGATAGCAATTCTTTTAAATTTTTTTTGCCAAGTGTTCTCAATCAGGTCCAGATCTGATGGAGCTGACCAAACCTTGCTCTTGCAGGCCTTTCATTTCCATCATTTTAATCCAACTCAAACAAAAGGGAAGCCCAGAAGATAGATAGGATCTCGATAATAGGTTAGGGAGATCAGAGTTAAGCCTGTGGAGGGATCTATTTAACCTTTAAGCAAAGAGCATGAGACTATGGAAATGGGATAGAAAATCTGGTGGAAGCAAACCAGTGATAATAGCTAGTGGACTCTGTTAGCTAACACTGGAGCAAACAATTTACCATCTTGTGTAGATGTATGTAGTGTGAAGATAGGGCTGGAGAAGACAAACCCCAGGGGACATTGGAAAAAGGCAAGATAAGGATTCAAGTCCTTTTTAGTTGAATAGCACAGGATATTTTTAGAATCTGAGCATCAGGAAATGAGGATTAACTCCAGGACCGTGATGTTTTTCAGTGGTGAAAACTGTCAGTAAGGCTGTAAATTATCCCTACCCAAATGGCTTTTCATCATTACTATAGATTGATAGTCTTTAATAGGCTGTAATTTACTATTTTTTTCTCCAGAGTTTTAACTGGCTTTTTTCAATGACCTTGTTTTATCATCAACATTTATTAATCTGGTGCATAAAAACATGCCACACAAAACTCATTATTAACTAGGCTACTGTCACTGAATGTGTTAACTTAGCAACTGTTTCCCTGCTATGCACATGAAATGACATGAGAAACAAACATTTGATTTAATAAAAATGTACATTCTTGCGTGGACTAACGAGGCTCCCAGGCTTTCATATCTGCAGAATTCCTTCCTTTTTGTCCTCATCCTCCATAAGGCCATATTAGACTACTTTTTAAATAAAAGATACAAAAAAGGGTTTCAGAAGACTTGTTCATAAAACAGTGAAAGTGAAAAGAGCTTTGCATTATTATAGCTTTGCAATATAACATGGTTAGGTAATTGATCTTAAAAAAATGCGGTTTGATAATATATTTACTGACAAAAGCAAAACCAGTTAATAGATTTAATAGTTATAATTAGGTTATGTTTTTTTTTGTTTTTTTTTTTGCCTATGGCCAAACCATGGGCACATGAGCAGTTTCCTGGTCCTTTGGCTTTTAGAAGCCCTCTAATTCTCTGCATTCCCTCAGCACTGCTGTAGCTGCTTTTAAAAATACATTCTGTGTCTTTTTCATGGCTTGTGGGTTTTGTCTCCCAGGATTTGCCTCTCTTCATTTTTCTCTCCAAGACTTGGTTGCACTGATGAGGTTCTCTCGGTTTCACTTCCATCTCCCTCCTATCAATCATGCCTCCTTCCAATTACAGGCAAAGTTGCCATTTGTTAGAAAATTCCAGGAATTTTTCATCTTATTTTAATATTTATAGACATAATTGACCAGATTTACCAGAGCAAGTTTGCAAAATAATCTATGGTGTTTCTCCAACATGAATCACTTTATATACCACAATAAATTTGATTCCCTCTCTCTCTCTCTCTCTCTCTCTCTCTCTCTCTCTCTCCTCCTTTCTCAAACATCCCTCCTTCTATCTTTATTAGGGCCTACATACTTCCTCTCTACACACGATGGCTTGACAAGTGTTGTTTTGACAGGAAGCAGCTAACCGTGCTATAGAAGCCCTTAGGACCTGGTGTGGTATTCTTCCCAATTACTTGAATAGTCTACAGACAACTGCCCTCACACACTCCAACACCCTTTTCAAACCACCAGAGCAGTAATAGGGAATGAGACAGGCTCCCTTTCGATCTCTATGTCTGATTCTTGGTCTCTACGAAACACAGGCTATCAAGCAAATCTGACAAGCTGGAGGGTTTAAACCAACTGTACTCATTCAAGGAGAACACACACCCTGTCTCATACAGACACAAAGTGAAATGGTTCTGGAGCAGCAATTCAAAGTGTCAGTTTGGACAACTAAAACTTTGTTCAGGTGTGATTGTGCATTGTTTGTTTGTAACTAGCTTGTCAAATATGTAGTGAGTTAGATCAATCGGAGTGAAAGTTGCTGCCTGTCACTATGAGGTGAACGATTCATCCCATTCCAATAACGTTCTGGAAGACGAGAAATATCTTCCATTCAGTTCATTTATGGCTTTGACATTTACGAGATTGACTTAATAAGGGCTAAAATATGCCATGATGTAACTTCATTATAAGTTTATACATATATATGTGTATATATATATATATATATATATATAT